>BLSH010001774.1:36249-49138 GCA_018402905.1 Glandirana rugosa
GTCCACGAGGGGTGTATTGGGACCCACGGACGAATGGCCTTTCTGCAAGGGGTGAGTTCCCCAAGTGCGAAACCCTCTAAAACGTGTCGAGTGGGACACACGAGATCCCTACCGCAAGGAGGACCAGGCACACAAGGGGATATTTTATATTTTTATGGTACGAATCTTGGGAACGGAGACAAATAAAGGAGATCTGGAGACCAGGAACACACGGACCAGGAGGAACGCCATCCCTAGAGCACACAGGGTGAGCTGTGCAAAATCTCCCAAAGCGTGAACCCCTTGAGTGGGGAACGTCTTTCCGGTAAGCAGGCACCCAGGGTTATGTGGGGAGCACCTGATAGAAAGCCGAGAGAAATACAGCACAAGTCACTTTAAATGAACACCATATGAAATCTAGGTAAAGATCAGATTTGAAGAACCACTGTTGTTTTATCTTGAAAATTACGGAGGATTCCGTTATTGTTTCTGCACTTTTCAGAAGAAGATTTTATACCGTTTTACTAAATCTATTGGACTTTTGTCATTTACATAAATTATTGTATTTATTATTTTTTCATCAAACACGAAGATCACTTTTGGTTGTCACAGTTGTGCTTCTATACTTTTATACTCCTTATTGTATTTTATGTACTCACAGAAATATACATATGTTAGAACCATTTATTTAAAATATCCACTTAAAAAACAGCACCTACACACCTATTGAGCCTTTGTTTTGAATATACATTTTTTACTTTTTTCACTCACCAGATATATTAAACCAACACATATAGATATATAAGATTGATCCCAGCCGACACGGCTTCACTATAATCGGAGGTCTATGTGAATATTTTCCTTCGTTTTTGTCACATTTTTTATGTATTTCACCTTTTAAAAAAATCACCAGCACGCTGGAAATTATTTGTTTACAGACATCATTTATTTAATTCAAAAAAGAGAGCAGCGCCATAACCACCTTAATACTACCATATTATTCTTTTTTTTGTATTAATAAATAGTGCTATATAGTATATTTGCGGCCAGAATCAGGAGAGCGTCAAATAAGGGACATGTTCGTGGTCATGGTGCTGCTGTTGCTGCTGGTGTTGGTGGTGTTGGTGAAGTTCCTGTTGCAAGAAGAGGATGTGGTCGATTTGTGCCAGCTACACGCACAAGTGAAACACCTTCTTCAGGTGCGAGTAGCCGACAGAACCTTATATGGTAGGCCCAAATGCCGCTCAACGAATGGTGAGGCCAGAACAAATACAGGCAATAGTAGATTGGGTTGCTGACAATGCCTCCAGCTCCTTCACATTGTCGCCCACCCGGTCCCTTGATGAAAGCTCAGAGTTGGCAACTGACCCCAATGGCCATCTGCAAGTCATGCAACAGACTCTTATGCTTTTTGATGACTCTCGTGGTGTGCTTTCCGTGGGTCATCCACATAGCCCTGCCCAAGAAGTGGAGGAAGACATTGAGTGCACCAATGCCCAACCACTTCTGTTGCAGGATGAGGACATGGAAACACCAGCGCAGCACGTGTCTGATGATGACGAAACACAGGTGCCAACTGCTGCAGCTTTCCACAGTGTGCAGACTGACAAGGAGGGCAGTCGTGAAGGGTGGGTGGAAGATGATGTGGAGGAGGATGATGAGGTCCTAGACCCCACATGGAATGAGGGTCATGCGAGTGACATGTGCAGTTTGGAGGAAGAGGTGGTAGTCGCACAGAGGCACCAGCACAGCAAAAGAGGAGGCAGGTTGCAAAAGCAGAAAGTGTCCCTTAGAAAGTATGCCTGCTACTACCCACCGCACCCAGGGACCTAGCGCACCAAAGGCAGCTCAAAGGCATTCCCCGGTGTGGCAGTTCTTCAGACAATGTGCTGACGACAAGACACGAGTGGTTTGCACGCTGTGCAATCAGAGCCTGAAGCTAGGCATAAATGTTCTAAACCTGAGCACTACCTGCATTACCAGGCATCTAAATTCAAAGCACTTGCTGCAGTGAAATAAGTACCTCAAAATCCAAGAAACGTCTCGGCCTCCTCCTGCTTCCTCTTCTGCTGCTGCCTCGGCCTCTTCCTCCACCTCTACAGTGCCAGTGTCACCTGCCACCCAGCAAACAGAGGATGTGACAGCAAGGCCACTGTGTCCGCCACCATCCCCAAGCATTACCACGCGGTCCCATGGAAGCTTACAGCTCTCCATCTCCCAAACACTGCAGAGAAAGAGGAAGTACCCCCATACCCACCCGCGATCCCAGGCCCTGAATGCCAGCATTTCAAAATTCCTGGCCTCTGAAATGCTGTCATTCCGTCTGGTGGACACGGACAATTCTAAAAACCTGATGGTGGTGGCTGTCCCACAGTACGTGGTTCCCAGCCGCCACTACTTTTCCAGGCGAGCCATCCCTTCCCTGCACAAACAAGTCGGGGACGAGATCAAGTGTGCATTGCACAACGCCATCTGTGGCAAGGTCTACATAACCACTGATACATGGACCAGTAAGCACGGGCAGGGACGCTAAATCTCGCTAACTGCACACTAGGCAAATGTAGTGGTGGGTGGGCCTGAGGCGGCTAGCCATTTGGCGCATGTCCTTTCACTGAGGATTGCAGGGCATTTCTCTTTGCCTCCGGTTGCCTCCTCCTCCTACTGCGCTTCCTCCTCCTCCCCTACCACCTCCTCATCCGCTCAGCGTAACTCCTTCACCACTAACTTCAGCACATCCAGGGGGAAATGACAGCAGGCTGTTTTAAAACGGATATGTTTGGGGATAAACCCCACACTGCGCAGCAGCTGTGGACGAGCATTGAACAACAGATCGATGAGTGGTTGTTGCCACTGAGCCTCAAGCCTGGCCTGGTGGTGTGCAATAATGGGCGAAATCTCGTAGCAGCTCTGGGCCTGGCCTGTTTGACGCACATCCCTTGCCTGGCGCATGTGCTGAATTTGGTGGTGCAGAAATTTCTAAAAACTATCCAGATATGTCAGAGCTGCTACAGAACGTGCGGGCCGTTTGTGCGCGCTTTCGGCGTTCTCATCCTGTTGCTGCTCGCCTGCCTGCGCTGCAGCGGAACTTTGGCCTTCCCGCTCACCGCCTCCTATGTGACGTGCCCACAAGGTGGAACTCCACCTTGCACATGCTGGAGAGACTGTGAGAGCAGCAGCCGGCAATAGTGGAGTTTCAGCTGCAGCACGCACGGGTCAGTCGCTCTGCGGAACAGCACCACTTCACCACCAACGAGTGGGCCTCCATGCGAGATCTGTGTTCCATATTGTGGTGTTTCGAGTACTCCACCAACATGGCCAGTGCTGATGACTCTGTTCTCAGCGTTACTATCCCACTTCTATGTCTCCTTGAAAAAACACTTCGGGCAATGATGGAAGAGGATGTGGCACAGGAGGAAGAGGAGGAGGAAGAGGGGTAATTTCCACGGTTTCAGGCCAGTCATTCACAAGTGGCTCGGAGGGTGGGTTCCTGCACCAGCATAGGCCAGGTAAAAAAAATTTAAGACAGGGGACAGTTCTGGAGGATGAGGAGTACGAGGATGATGAGGAGGAGGAGGATGAGAAGGAGGAGGAACCGTGTTCACAGCAGGGTGGCACCCAATGCAGCTTCTGGGCATCACTGGAGCGTGGCTGGGGGGATACAGAGGACACAAATAATACACCTCCCACAGAGGACAGCTTGTCTTTGCCTCTGGGCAGCCTGGCACACATGAGCGACTACATGCTGCAGTGCCTGCTCAACGACAGCCGAGTTGCCCACATTTTAACTTGTGCCGATTACTGGGTGGCCACTCTGCTGGATCCCCATTACAAGGACAACGTGCTGTCCTCAATTCCCTTACTGGAGCTTGATCGGAAGATGCGCGACTACAAGCGCACGCTGGTAGACGCGCTGCTGAGAGCATTCCCAAATGACACAGGGGGCTCTGTGGAAGCACAAGGCGAAGGCAGAGGAGGAGGAAAGGGTTGCCAATGCAGCTGTGGCACCGCCATCACCTCAGAAGGCAGGGTTAGCATGGCCGAAATGTGGAAAAGCTTTGTCAGCAGCACGCCACAACAAACAGCACCACCAGCTGATAGGCAACGTCTTAGCAAGAGGCAGCATTTCATCAACATGGTGGAACAGTATGTGTGCACACGCCTACACGTACTGATTGATGGGTCTGCCCCATTTAACTTCTGGATCTCCAAATTGGGCACATGGCCTGAGCTTGCCCTTTATGCCTTGGAGGTGCTGGCCTGCCCTGCAGCCAGTGTATTGTCTCAATGTGCGTTTAGCATGGCAGGGGGCGTTATCAAAGACAAGCGCAGCCGTCTGTCCACAGCCAATGTGGACAAGCTAAGGTTTATTAAAATGAACCAGGCATGGATCCCACAAGACTTGTCTGTACCTTGTGCAGAATAGACATTTAGACCGGCCTCACACAGCCATTGGTATACTTTTTTAATATGTCTCAATATTTTGGGGGCTACCCCAATTATAAAAAAAAAAAAACTCCTCCTCCACCACCATCACTTACACCTACACTGTCAACCACTAGGCTCCTACTCCACATCCACCTCCTCCTCCCATTTTTTAAGTTAATTCGCTATCCACATTTGTTTGCAGGGCACTTGTCCTACTCTTACCCCCATTTTGCTTCCTTTTTCAGCCTTCTAGCCCTTTCCAGGACTTTTTTACAGCCATTTTTGTGCCCAAAAGTTCGGGTCACCATTGACTTCAATGGGGTTCGGGGTTAAGTTAGGGGCCGAACATCCAGGTGTCCGCTCAACTCTAGTCTTAAGGTACCATCCTTTTTGGCAGCAAAAAAGAATCCTGCTCCTGCAGGCAACAAGGACTTCCGGATGAATCCTTTCTCTAGGTTTTCAGCGACATACTCTGACATAGCCTGGGTCTTAGGGATGGACACGGGATAGGTACGACCCCTGGGCAGAGTTGCTCCGGGAACAAGGTCAATGGCACACTTAAATGACCTGTGAGGAGGAAAAACTTCAACTGATTTCTTGCAGAAGACATCCTAGAAATCGTTATATGCAGCGGGAAGGGCAGAAGAAACTGAGGTAGTGGCGAAGTCTCTCTTTTGGGGCAACCTTGAGTAGGCAGGACGAGAAACAGGAGGAATGTCAAGCCAGGATCTGCCCAGAAGTCCAGTCAACGTGTGGGGAATGGAGCTGTAACCAAGGAAGGCCCAATATGATGGGGGTTAAGGCCTTAGGTAGGATAAGGAAGGATATCTCCTCCTGGTGGAGTATTCCTACCGACATCTTAGCAGGAAGGGTCTGGAAGTGGATAGGGCCCCCTGGAAGAACAGTGCCATCGATCACCGAGACCACCAATGGAGTGGCGAGGGGGCGAAAGGGTAAGTTTCATGGAAGATGCAGTTCTCCAGTCCATAGAGTTGCCGGCAGCTCTGGAATGCAGATATGCCAAGATCGAATGAGAAGAAGCACCAACATGAAGGTACACCGACAGAAGGAGACGAGAAGGTGATCTTTCTGGGTCCAATACTCCACCTTCCAGATGTATTAAACCCGGTTGTTTCCCGGACGAAGTGAGCATGTGTCACAAAAATGAACTTTGCCCCCGCAGTAAAGATACAGGCCCAGAGTTCTGTCCCTAGCACGTTCCTCGGGTGATAGCCTGGTCTGGCCCAGCTGCATAGGTTCCTCAGCTGGCAGGGAATGCTCCAAAGTTTAAAGAGATGGGAGCTCAAGCTGACTACGGACCAAGGAGTTTAAATCAAAACATCGCTCAAGGACCTACCCCGACTCCCTACTGCTCCTACCTCTGTTGCAGGTGTAGGGTGCTGGCTCTGCAGGCAGGCAGAAACACGAACAAGAAAAGCTGGACAGCCGCACTCCCATGCAATCTCTTTATTGAAGAATCACAGCAAAGATGAACTACATGAATCAGCTGATGGGTTTCACACCTATTATGGGTGTTTAGTCATAGCTTACAAGCAGCACTAGATACAAGCAGGTATATATACATGTAGAGGGTTTGGGGAAATGAAACAAACCTAGAGTAATCATCTCACCCCACCGTCAATTGACTCCTGACATGTGTATCTAATTAGATGTCATTCCAATAGCATACACTTGTTAAGACATACATACACACACCCACATTGTGCACTACACAATTCCAACATAAAAAATAAGAATAATTAAAATATATGTGCATGGAAATGTGTGTATACATCAACATTAATATGATACATAATTTGTTAAAAGATTATGCAGACATCTAAAAACTGTTGTTTGTTTATAGAAACTGGAACCTCCTCATCTTTACAGACTATTTCACATGGGAATCCAATGATCAATAGATATATCAAAAGATAAGCAAGGAGGGGCGTGGCCGGCCGAGCTCCAGCGTGGACGCATAGCAGAGAGCTCCGCTCCGACCGCCGGGGAAAAGAAGAAAGATAGCCGCACCAACACAGAGACCAGCAGCCAAAAGAACCCTCCCTGCTCCCAGGACACCCGTGATCCCCGCGGAGATGTTCAAACGTAGAAACGAACCTGCGCAAGTGCTCAAAATACTGGAGTACTTCTCCTCCGTCCCCAGAGGCCTAAGGCAAGATGGCGCCAGAGAACAGCATGCTGATGCGGACGCCGCGCCGCCACAGGGGAGAAGCCTCCAGCAAGGTAACATCCACTCCCACACACACCAAAACCATCTAGATGAGGACAGCAGCCCCACAGCCAGAAGCCCAGCTAAATCTAAACCCAGAAGGGACTCCACGCCAGAACGGGAGGACACAGGGGGCATGGAGGTGGGAGAAGACCAAGCAGACACAGCCACAGGGACCAGTAAACAATCAGACCCGATTGCCATATTCCCTACAACAGGCCAGCCAGTGTCAGATGTGATGTTAAAAGAAATGCTAATGTCCCTCAGAGCCTCCCTGTCTGCGGACTTAGTAAGCAGTATTCAACAATGCCAGAAAGAAGTAGCCTCTCTGGGTAAAAGAGTGAGCACAATGGAGGACAGGTTGGGAGACTACACTACCCCCTTTAACCTATTAGTGGACGCCCACAATGCACATAAAGAGGAATTATCATGGATCAAAGACAAAATCGCAGACCTAGAGGACAGAAGCAGAAAACAAAACATAAAAATAAGGGGAATACCAGAATCTGTCCCTAACCACCAATTGCAACAGTATGCCCTGTCCCTATTCTCTACAATGGCCCCGGAGTTAAACCCACATGATTTGATGATAGACAGAATACACAGAGTCCCCAAACCTTCATTTCTGCCTGCAGAAACACCCAGAGACGTGCTTTTAAAGATGCACTATATTCACACAAAAGAATTACTGATGTCCATATACAGGAAAGCTGGCAATCTCCCAGAGCAATACTCATCACTGCTACTTCTCCTTGACCTATCCAAGCACACATTGCAATGCAGGCGCAACCTGGCTACCATCACCAAAGCCTTAAGGAATCACGCCATACCTCATAAATGGAGATACCCGGCCACTCTAACTGTCACTCATAATGGGAGCACAAAGTTAATAACATCTCTGGAACAAGGCCTATCAGCCCTACGGGAGTGGGGAATACTCCCAGACCCTCCGCTACCACATCAAAGTCCACAGCACGTTCCACACTCTGACAATGATTGGCGCTTAGTCTCCGAGAAGAAACCCCCCAAAAACCGAGACAAAAGCGGCCCTAACCAACATAATCCCCCACCAGGTCATTAACCGGATTTTTCCAGTTTGACACCCCCCCATTACCGGCAATCCCGGTTCTGTAACCAGATCGCGTTGTTAGATCTTACTCTTCTTTTTTTACCTTTGTGTTTTTACCTTTTATACAGTTCACATTTGTTGCTATATACATCTTCTAACCCTCTCTTCTCTGTTCGGTGCATGTTATGGAGACCAACGCCCGTGATGTCCTCAACATCAAAATATCTGACTGTCATCAGCCAATACGGATCCTGAATAACATGGACCAAATCCCAACATTCTTCCGCCTGATCACTACTTCAGAGCCACCCTCTGGACGACTACGGAACTGTGAGTACGCAACTACACCCATCAACACACCAGATACCCTTCCACCATGATAAATTGTCTATCACTTAACGCCAGAGGCCTCAACCACACGGCCAAGCGCCGCTCCATGTGGGAAGAGGCAGCCAGACTTAAAGTTGACATATTGGCAGTACAGGAAACCCACTTCCAGAGAGGTGCCACACCGAGGTGCACTCATAAGAACTACCCCAACATTTTTCTAGCCTGTGACCCCCAAAGCAAAAGGAAAGGCGTGCTACTAGCAATTAGAGACTCACTAGCCTTCTCCCTGAAAGACGCAATCCTGGACCAAGAGGGCCGTTATATAATAATCACCTGCGATATCAATGCCAAGCCCTATACCTTAGTGATCCTCTATGCCCCGAACTCTCGCCAGCTAAGATTCCATAAAGCACTTCTAAGGCTCATTACAAAAATCAAATATGGCCATCTCTTAATCTGTGGCGATTTCAATCACACAGTTGATCCCAGCATAGACACTACAAAACCATCCCCAGGAAGGAACACCTCCCTAAGGAACCTACTCCACACAGAAGAATTGTATGATATACGGAGATGCCAACATGCATCAGAAAGAGACTATACGTTTTTTTCCACCAGGCACAGGAGCTACACTCGCATAGATTTGTTCGTGTCCGACAAGTGGTTACTACAACAAATCTCCTCATCCAAAATACATGAAATAACTTGGTCTGACCACGCAGCCGTATCCATACAAATAGCAGAAAAGGGTGCCCCCCCACCGACCCGCATCTGGCGCTGCAACACAGACTTATTACAAAACCTGAACACAACAAAAATTCTAAAAGATAAATTAACAGAATTTTTTACCATCAATGCTCCCTCGGTAAACAACCCCTTCTCAATCTGGAACTCCCACAAAGCCTACATGAGAGGCATATTGATTCAGCAAAGTGCTAGAGCCAGGAAGGCACACAACGCCAAAATTAACACTATTACAGAAGAAATACACAAACTAGAAACACTCAACAAGCAGAACACCACTCTAAAAACCACAAACACACTACAATCCTTAAGAGAGGAGCTACGTAAACTCCTACTTCATCGCCACCTAACTATCATCAAACACTCCAAAGCCAACTACTATGCTAACACTAATAGAGCAAGCAAACTCTTAGCAAGTAAACTCAAGACGACTCTAGCCAAGACAAGAATCGCACACCTAACCCACCCGACCACAGGCCACAAAATAACAAATCCTCAAGAGATTGCAAACCAGCTCGCGACCTTTTATGGTGATCTATACAATTTAGCATCAGACCCACACACCCCACAACCCACAGAGTTAGCAATCGATACTTTCCTCCATAAACTAGACCTCCCGGCTCTAGCACCGCATCAGCTCCGACAACTTAACGCCCCATTCACAAACAAAGAACTACAAGCCACAATAAAGTCTCTCGCTATAGGGAAATCACCAGGGCCAGATGGCCTTCCGAGTGAGTATTACCGTACATTTCAAGATATACTAACACCCCACCTTACCTCATTGTTTACCGAGGCAGCATCCCGCTCCAAATTCCCCCAAGAAATGCTTAAAGCACATGTAATTGCAATACCCAAACCAGGGAAAGATCCTACTATTGCAGCTAACTACAGACCAATATCTCTACTAAATGTAGACGTAAAAATTTATGCTAAAGTCTTATCGCAACGATTAAATGAAATATTACCTACCCTCGTAAGCAGCGACCAGATGGGGTTCATCAAGGGGAGAGAGACCTCTGATGCTACAAGAAGAATCATAAATATTATCAATTTTGCCGAACGCACGCGAACGCCTTCTCTGCTGCTTTCCATAGACGGAAATATATGAATAAGGTTCTATCAAAATTTGGCTTCACTGACCACATACTCTCAGCAATTCTTGCCTTGTACGCTCACCCCACGGCACAAGTCTACACATCAGGTATGCTATCGGACCCCTTCCAAATCAGCAATGGCACAAGACAAGGTTGCCCCCTATCGCCCACCATATTCAACCTCCTAATCGAACCCCTTGCAGTAGCCCTTAAAACCCATCTAAATCTACACGGTTTCCACATAGGCACAACAGACCACAAAATAACATTTGCGGATGACGTGATACTTTCTCTGACCAACCCAGAAACGTCACTCCCAGAAACCCTTCAAATCCTGACAGAATTCAGTCAAATATCCTATTACAAAGTAAACTACTCCAAATCCCTCATCCTTAATCTAGGCATCAATGAACCACTCAAACACTCCCTACAAAAACAGCTTCCCTTCAAATGGAGCCCAAACAATATACCTTATCTAGGTATCCTGCTCTGTAGGAAAACATCAGACCTCCCAACACTAAACTTTCACCCACTTATTAACAAAATACAAGCACAAATGAAACAACAGGCCAACCTAGAGCTCTCCTGGGCAGGTAGATTAGCCTCTTTCAAAATGATGACTTTACCCCAAATCCTATAACTTTTCAGGACACTACCCATCCCCATACCCCTTCACCTAATAAACTCCTTATCAAAACTACTAAACAATTATGTCTGGAGAGGAAAAAAAGCTTGATGCTCCCAAGAAGCTCTAATGCCCCACAAATTAGCTGGGGGAGCGGGCTGGGTTAACCTGAAAGACTACTATCTTGCAATCCGAATGGACCAACTAAAGCACTGGTTCCAGGTGAACACTCGATCACCTTGGTTAGAAATGGAACTAGCCCTCACCCCTGCCAAAACCCCTCAAGGCCTCCTCATAAGTGATGCTTGGAAGCCATGGAACCTTGCCTCCTTCCCCCTAACTACTCAGGCCGCAATCATAGCCTGGCGATCCTTAAACGCACTTGCAACAAGCGAGTCTCATAGTCTATACGATACATACCCAATTCAAATCCTTGAAGAACTCATCCCAATGCTAAACACTTCACCACTACAATTAGCAGGCATACAACAAATTAAAGACATGATGAGTAATAACCATACAAAACATATAAACACGCTCTTATCAGATCATAAAATTCCGAGAGAACAATACTTCACCTGTGCCCGGATTATATCCTTCCTCACCAAACACCCCCCCCCCTAAAATATGTCTACCAAAACATATTTGTGAATTCCTAACATCAACACTTCCAGGGAAAAAAGGAACATCACTCTTTTACAATACACTTCACAACAAAAAAACAATTCACATTTCTGGAACTCTAAGTAAGTGGGAGTTGGATTTGAAGGCATGCTTTACCGCAGATCAATGGCAATCAGCACTTCATTCTATTTACATGGCATCTAAATGCACCACACACTGGGAAATGACTATAAAAATCAACCATAGATGGTATTACATGCCACATAGAATAGCCACCTTTTCTAATTCAACCTCACCCCTATGCTGGAGAGGTTGCGGCCAAATAGGTAACCTCACTCACATTCTCTGGAGCTGCCCAAGCCTCAAGAGTTTTTGGTACCAGGTATTTAAACACATAGCCACACTAACAGGAATCCTCATTCAACCCTACCCATCTCTCGCACTTCTCAACATTGGAATTGAAAACTACCCTGCATCACAAAGAGTTGTAGTTACCCACATACTATTAGCAGCACGGCAAACTATCCCCAGGAAATGGAAAACAAAGGCGGCACCAAATCTGTCAGAAGTGACAACCTTAGTACATCACAACTACATCTGTGAATGCATTATAGCATACAAAAATGCATCAGGACCTACCTTTCATAGAAAATGGGAAATATGGCCCAAAATGGATAATTAACTAACAACATGGACATCCCTGCTCCGAACCCCCCTACCCCCACTAACCACCTCTAAGTTTACATCACCCAAACACCACCCATCTCACTCTCATACTTACCCTTACCCCTTAATACTCAATTACTACAGAACTACACCTCAACCTACTTATCAACACCTTTACCTCTAACGCACTATGTGAGCAGTTGTTGTTGTTCTCCTCATCTCCCTAAAATCCATGGACGCATGGACCCTGGATACCTCACTTAAGATCTGCTGATCCTATACCAAACGGCGATCCTCCTCAGAAGGATGTAATGCTTAGACGTTGGATCACCCTGCATCCTCGGGCACAAATGTGCTCCCAAATGGGGTGCCTGGGGGGACAGGGAAGGCCCTCGCAATCGATACCCGAGGCGACATTTACATCCCCACAACACGAATACAGACGCAATCCCGTCACTATAAGCTTAAATCTGCATACACATGTATCGGTGGATCAACAAAAATACCAGTGAGAACAACAACAAACCCTGTAAGAAATGTTTCGTTATCTTCACTGTTTCTTGTTGAATACTCATGGTTATACTCTCTCATTGTTCTTCCGTGTCTATTTGACTTGTTATCCATGAGACTCATGTCTTTGTTTATTGTATCAAGAACTTTTTTCAATAAAAATTGATTTGAAAAAAAAAAAAAAAACATGCTCCTGTCACTGAGACAGACCCTGCATCAAGACCTTTCCTCAGCTATCTCCCCCATCTCTAATGCTGTGCAGCAACATGAACAGTGTCTGCACACCATTGAAGAAAAAATGGGGGACATGATGCTAGCCCACAATGACACAGTAGATGAACTCAATACCCAGGAGGACCTACAATCAATCCGCTTAAAACTAGCCGAATTGGAAGATCGCTCCAGAAGGAACAACGTTAAGTTCCGCAATGTTCCTGAATCTGTCCAGCAATCAGATTTGAAAAACTTCCTGCAATCCCTCAAGCGAGCACTCATCCCTGAGCTGACCGACAGAGAGCTAGAGATAGGCAGGGCGCATAGGTTACCGAAACCCCCGCATCTACCTCCTAACACCCCCAGAGATGTATTGG
>BLSH010001774.1:49148-84076 GCA_018402905.1 Glandirana rugosa
CTTGTAGAAACTCCTTGGTCCAGCACAGAGAAGTCACCGGTCGCGGGAAAATGCGGAGGCGGTTCTCACACGAAGACACCCCGTTATACGAGAAGTAAAAGCCTAGGATTGACGACTCGACTTGACCTTTTTACTCTGGAATCAATGTTGGAACAATGTCCCGGAGAGGCTGTCTCACTTCCTGCTTAATCGCCCTTTTTGGTAGGAGCGACTAGACCTGCTACACTAGAGGGACACGTTGGTCTAACTATAAACGAAAGTCCTCTCCTGGGATCTTTTTTCTGCGGTCGTGATGAACCCGGGATAGAAAACTATAGAGGAACGAATAGAAAAAAAAAAAAAAAAAGTTTAGTTAAAAATAACTTTTTTCAAGAACTATGTTATTATTGTATCAAGAACTTTTTTCAATAAAAATTGATTTGAAAAAAAAAAAAAAAAAGATAAGCAAGGAGATATCAAAAGATAGGGCCCAAGTAGTGCTGGCGTCTTTTTTCTAGGGTCCTCTCCTGAAAGCAAATATCAATCTGGTTGCACAGGGAGATCACATCGTCCAGATCAGCGAGGATGGTTTTTCCCGCTAATTCGTCCTTCACTCTGTCGGAGAGGCCCTGTAACAAGGTTGTAACTAAGGTCTCATTTTTCCAGTTCAGCTCAGCAGTTAGGATCCGAAAATGAAGAGCATATTGCCCCACAGAAGCACACTCTTGGCGGAGGCGTAAAAGGGCGCTGGCCACTGAAGAGACACGACCTGGTTCCTCAAAGATGTTCCGAAAGAGTTTCAAGAAACTAGGCAGACTAAAAAACACTGGGTGATGCTTCTCTCACAGAGGGGCAGCCCAGGCTAAAGCCTCGCTGGACAGGAGAGAAATAATATAGGTTACCTTCGCCCGATCAGACGGGAAGTTTTGAGGCTGGAGTTCAACATGGATGGTGCACTGGCTGAGGAACCCCCTGGAGGCCTTAGAGACCCCAGAGTAACGAGACGGAGCTAGTAACTACAAAGAGTATGTGGCTGCGAGTGTGACTGGAACAGATACGGCAGCAGGTTGCAGTTGAGGTTGTCGAACTGGGTGTCCTAAGGAGGCCTGAAGCTGCTCAAAGCGGGAAGTCAAATCCTGGAGGAATCTCATCACATGGGTCTGATTAGATTCTTGGGTCTGGAGTCTGCTGACTATGCCTTGCAGCGGATCATCTGTGGGTAGCGGCACAGCAGCTGGGCCCATTACCGATCAAACTGACTCCAGGTGACAGATGCACACCGCTGGGGTTAGTGGCGGACCGCTAAGGTTCTGGACCATATAGCTGACTGCTACAAATGGAGCTCTGGGTGGTTCAGGAAAGCAGGTCCACTGGAGCACTGGCACAGATTACACAGAGAGCTAGAGCATAAGATTCCCCAGGGCGTAGATTCTAAGAGCCAGCAGGTTTTCACCAGAGCCTCTGATGGTGAGGAAGGACTTCGCTGCAACTGACTCCAGGTCACGGCCCCCAGGGTTTCCCAGCTCACGCTCACAACTGGCTACTGGTGGATAGAGAGGAAGCAGCAGTCCAAGACAACAAGGGATAGTCAGGAGGATAGCCAAGGGTTGGGATCACTAGCAGACAGAGACAGACAGGAGAACACGCCAAATGTCGGGGTATCAAGCAGACAGGAATAGTCAAATAACAAGCCAAGGCCAATAAACGGAATCAGACGTAGAGCACACGGCAGAAACCACACACACACAGGCAGCCTAACACACAAATATTGATCGGCAGCGCTGACTTGCACTGCATGGTGTTATATAGTGTTCCTTGTTAGAGGCTGGGGGGAGCCCTGCTGAGGGAATATTACTTAAGCACACAGGTGAGAGGTGCACAGTCTCTAAGCTGAACACAAGCAGAGAGGTAAGCAGACAGACAAGACATGAATGTTACTGCAGATTCATGAAACTGGCCAACAGGGAGCAGGTCCTGAGACAAGAATTGGCAAGAGGAGAAGCAACCGTATTGGCCGGGCAAGGGGGAGAATGTATGGGAAGATCCGTGAGATGGCCAAGCTCATCTAAGTGATCTCTCAGTGCTCTGCATTGGCGCCAACACAGAACACGACCACATGAATATCACCCCCCGGGGGGGTTTAGTCGGTGGTTTGTTTGGCATCACAACCCCCCCTTCCCCGCCTGTCTGGTGCATGGTGTGAACTGGCCCTAACTGGTCCTAAATGCATGTAAAATAAAAAGTGGCATTACAGGTTACACCAACATACAGTTATGAAAAGACAATATGTTTCATGATAGTGGTCCTTTAATTCTAAAACATTTGAGCCAGCACAGTGGAGCAGCTCATATCAATATGTATAAAGGAGGAGCAGATAAAAACACAAAGGGAATTTTTTTTAACTTTGGAATTTTAGTTTAAAGTAATATAGAAAGCAGAAGTTTGTTTCTCCTACCTTTCCACACAGTCTGCACTCCAGCAATTGGTGCCGATTTGAAACACTTGCTGTTGTCTGTTCAACTTCTGTTAAAAAAACAGCATTTTATGAAATGTATTCATTATTCAAGTTAGTTTTTAAACAGTCTAAACTCTATTTGTTAAAAAAACTTAAAATAAAATCTACCAGTAGTGAATTCTTGGTTTGAGGCTTGGGAGTTTGGTAGAGGAGTATGCAGTACATGAGAGAAGGTGACCGCACTTCAAGTTGCAGAGGACAAAAAGCTTTATTTCATAAAATCCAAATAACGCCCAGTTCACACTGGTGCGAAATGGGCTCTGACTTCAAGAGCACATGACGTGTATAAATCAATGGTTCCCTATTAAAACTGTCTTAACTGGTCTGAAACAAGTCGGTCCGAGTTTGAAAAAGGTTCTGCACTACTTTAGTCTGACTTTGGTCCATTTTCAGCCCATTGAATATCATTGAAGTTACATCAAAATCGGATCATCATCTTAACTGATTTGACTTGTGGCATGCGACTTGTGCTCTGAGGATCTTGAAGGGGAACCCCGTGCCAAAATTCCCCCCTAATTCCATACCAGGTCCTTTGAGTCTGGTATGGATCTTGAGGGGGAAACCCACGCCAAAATTATTTAAAAAAAAACGGAGTGGGGCCCCCTTCAAAATCTATAACAGACCCTTATCCTAGCATGCAGCCTGGCAAGTCAGGAAAGGCCACAGGCGGTGACATCACAAAGGGATGTGGTCTCTGGATGATGTCACCGAATGGCCATGCCTCATGGTTTTATAAAAATGAACAGAGAACGGAGCTGGCACAACTGTGGGAGCTAGTGGGAGAAGATGTCAGCAGCGGAGGGAGAAGAACCGGGAGAAGAACCAGAGGGAGAAGACATCAGCGAAGGGAGAAGAACCGGAGGGAGAACACATCATTAGAGAAAGAAGACATGGAGCTGCATTTTTAATAAAGGGCTTTGTCAAAAACCTATGTACTGTATTTATTTATTTCTGACACTTTTTTGGGTGAATGAGTAGGGGTACAATTTATACTCATTCACATGTGGGAGCGGAATCTTCCAGATTCCGATAAGCCCCCTGGCCACAGACCCCCACAATCACCACCCAGGATTGTCAGGAAGAGGCCCTTGTCCCCATCAACATGCTTTTGGGTGGGGGGTGCAGAGCCAAAGGACCCACTCCCCATGTTGAGGGCATGTGGTTTAGTATGGTCCAGGATGGGGGGGGGGCGCTCACCCTTTCCTGACTTGCTGGGCTGCATGCTCAGATAAGGGTCTAATATGGATTTTGGGGGGAATCACACACATTTTATTTAGTTTTTTGGCGTGGGGTTCTCCTTAAAATCCATACCAGACCAAGGGTCTGGTATGATCTTGGGGGGGACCCCACACATTTTATTTTTACATTTTGGCATGGGGTTTCCCTCTCAAGAATAATACCAGACACGAAGGACCTGGTATGGTCGGATCAAAGTTGGATCCCCTTCATTGAAGTCGCATTGAAGTCGGACATGAAGTCGTCCGACTTCCATGTCAGAGCAGTGTGAACCCGACCTAAAATATCAACTCATCATCACAATACAGACAGACAGCAGCATGGTTGATGCGTTACACAAAAAACTTTGCTTAATCACAACCTACATTGCACCTGTGAGTTTAACCCTCAAATAGCATAGTTACAGCTTAATGTAGTCGGTGCTTAAAGTGGATGTAAACCTAATTCATGAAATTTGAGCTGGGCACATCTATCTATAGTGTTTTCTTATCTCTCTTCAAAGAACTCAGTCCCGTAGCTGTCTCTTGCTCCTTAGATCTGTTATCAGCCTGATAACTTCTCACGCATTCTCCGAGACAGGAGATAGGACTGTGTGTCGGGGGAGGTTGCTATAAATAGATTAGCAGTTAGCCTGCCATCTCAGAGCAGAGCTATGAAAGCATTTTCATTCTTCTACCAATGTGGAGGGGGGTGTGTGCCTTTCCTCCAATCAGCTGCTCCCAGTATAATCCAAGCCTTCTCTAACATTTCAGAATGGGGAAGTGAAAATCCTTACCCAATGTAAGAATTCTAAAGAATATAGCAAGATGAAGAGAGCAGATATAGATGTTAAACTTAGATTGTGGGGGTGTGGCCTGGCTCTGGTCTAAGATGGATGCGTAGTCTCTGCTCTCTCTCTCCAAGAGGTCCAGCTTTCAGCTTAATCTGTTCACCCGACCAGTTACAATGGTGAGAACATCCAGGAGCATGTCCACAACCAGATCGAGATCACCCCGGAGCCAAGAAAAACAACTCAGCCTGCAAATACCGGAGATATTTAGAACATGGGCTGGGAACACACAGCACGCATCACAGGCCTCCCTTTCGCATAGAGCATGCTCCCCTTCACGAGGCGCATGGAGTACCTGGACACAGAGCGCAGCTTTGGTAGACAGCATGTGTCCCCCTCCAACCCTAAATCTGGACGATGGCAGCAGATATAAAGAACACCCTGGCAGCTGCAATCGCGGACCTGAAAGGGGATATACAATCCATCGCACTCAGAGTGGAAGACATAGAAGATACCCAGGCGTGCCATGACACGGCACTAAGTCAAGTACAACAAGTCTCAGAATCCCATGCAATCCCCCTGAGGGAATTCAACCGCCATATAAAAGACCTGGACAACCGCGGGAGATGTCGCAACCTGAGGGTAAGAAACCTACCAGAAATAGTAGACCCCAAACAGCTCTCCAAAGCGGTTGTCACCATATTTAACGATCTTCTAGAAAGACCCCCAGACACACCAATCTCTATGGAACGCATACATCGGGCTCTATACCCGAGGGGTAGATACACAGACCCCCCACGAGACATGATTTGCTGCCTAACCAATTTCCCCCTGAAGGAGGAAATCCTCCGCAAAGCTAGAGCCAGAAACCGCATTATCCACAGGGGAACTGAAATAAAAAATTTCCAGGACCTCTCCAACATCACCCTGCAATGCAGGAGAGAATTATGGTCTCTACTAGACATCTTGAGAGCGAGAAAACGTATCTACCGCTGGAAGTTCCCCTTTTGCCTAGCAGCAACATTTCAGGGCCACACCGCCAATCTGAGAGTGCCCGAAGACCTGGAACACTTCTGCAATACTGTAAACATTCTACTAATAGACCTAGTCGCCGCTGAGCATACCCCCAACAACCTGGCCCTCCACAGGCCGCAGGAGCCCCCAAGAACGGCAGCCCCATGGCTTCTCCAGTCTCCCACAAAGCTCGCCACTCCTAAGAAGGTAACAAGCCCCTCTCACCCATTTGATGCTTGACACTAACTGTTGCCTGTTCTATCCCATTATTGTTGACCCCCTGCAAGCATCCTCACCCTCGTGGCACCATACAAAACCTGCACTAAATTCATTGCATGCCTCTGGTGAGCTGTAATCTACTATTAACACAGCCCCAGAAAACTAAGAAGGACAGGCAATCCCAACTTGTGCCCATATAAAGGTTTGGTCGGAATATCCACTGTACAGGGCAGCTCCTGCCAACCCCCACGTAACAATAACCAGATATACAACCCTAATGTCACCCTATGTTTGAGATACTCCCATAAATAGCAACATTCTAAGAAACTGCTTCAAATAAACACTTTAACCACTTCAATACCATGCACTTAGAACACTTCCCTACCACACCAATTTTCAGCTTTCAGTGCTGTTGCGATTTGAATGAGAATTGCGCGGTCGTGCGACGCTGTACCCAAACAAACTTTTTGTCATTTTGTTCCCACAAATAGAGCTTTCTTTTGGTGGTATTTGATCGCCCCTGCGGTTTTTATTTTTTGCGCTATAGAAAAAAAAAGACCGAAAATTTTGAAAAAAAAAACATTTTTCTTTGTTTCTGTCACAAAAGTTTGTATAAAGTACATTTTCTCCTTCACTGACGGGCACTGATGTGGCTACACTGATGGGCACTGATGAGGCTGCACTGACGGGCACTGGTGAGGCAGTACAGATTGGCACTGATGAGGTGGCACTAATAAGGTTGCACTGATGATGGGGCACATATACAGCACTGATGGACGGCACTGACAAGCAACACTTACGGGCACTGATACGTGGCACTAATATGCGGCACTGATGGACACTCATAGGTGGCACTGATAAGTGGCACTGGGCACTGATGGGCACTGATAGGTGGCACTTTTAGGTGGCACAGGTGGGCACTTTTAGGTGGCACAGGTGGGCACTGATAGGTGACACGGGTGGGCACTGATAGGTGACACGGGTGGGCACAGGTGGGCACTTATAGGTGGCAGTGGTGGGCACAGGTACAACAAGCACTGTTAGGGATGGCACTGGCAGGCATCATACATGGGCACAGTGCCATCCCTACAGTGCACAATAATGCCCTTACCTGGTGGTCTAGTGGGGGCTGCCTGGTGGTCCTGGGCGGCCTCTGTGGTCCTTGCCTGGTGGTCCTGGGCGGCCTCTGTGTGATGTCCGGGGGGGCTCCCTGGGGATCTTGATCCGGCTCCCTGGTGGTCCAGTGGGGTGATCCTGAGGGTGGCTGCACTGATAAATGTTCAGCACAGCCCCCCCTCTCAGGAGAGCAGCCGATCGGCTCTCCGCTGCTCAGGTCTGCAGACCCGAGCAGAGGAAAAGCCGATCAATGGCTCTTCCTATTTACACTGTGATCAGCCGTGATTGGTCACGGCTGATCACATGGTAAAAGGCTTCAGATCGAAGCCTTTTACCTCGGTCGGTAATGCGGTGGGTCAGCCTGACCCACGGCACCACCGATCGCCGCGATGCGCGCCCCCAGGGGCGCGCGATCGCGGATTATCCTGAGGACGTCAATAGACGTCCAGTCAGGATAATGAGCCACCCGCCCGGACGTCAATTGTCTATACGCCGGGCGGGAAGTGGTTAAGAAAGAGAGGCTTCTTCAACAACAAAACAATGCATCATAGAAGTGTTTCCCAACCAACTCAACCTATGTGCATCCAGCCATCAACCCACCATAGAACTGGAAAGAACACTCCACACACTACTACAGAGGCCATCCTCATGCCTGGAGGGGGACTGTTAGGAAAAGTGGCCATTTCCAGCCTCCTTTGCGCGTGTGCTTGCGCCTGGGCGCGCCAATGGCGCCAAAACACTCTATTTAGCTGGACAGCACCCTGCAGCGGATGCTGTCCATTCTACAGCATTCCAGTGTGTTTCCTGTGGCTTGTTTGCTAAGACTTCCTGTATCTGTGACCCAGCTTGCCTGACCTTCGTTTGAACTCTGCCTGCACCGACCCTCAGCCTGTCTATGACCACGCTTCTGCCTGACCCTCCTGTACCTCAGCTGCCTGCCTGTTAATGACCCTGCCTGTACTCGATGACCCGCTTGCCTGCTTCCTTTGTACTGCACTTGCCTGCTTGTTACCGACACGGACTGCACCACCAATCTTCTGTCTGCACGAGCCCCTAGAGGATCCTCACAACACCATCTGCATCCGTACCAGCCCTCGCACCCCCCTGTGCTTCAGAATCTCCTGTCTGCTCTATCAGGGGTTCCTGAACCAGGGCCGTAAGAGAGGTTACCCTCTGCACAATCAGACTCCACCACCAGGTATGTGACAGAAACGGACAGCCATGTCTGAGTCTGAGCAGGGGCCCTCTCCGCTCCATGAACTCTGTCAGCATTTGCACGGTCTCTCTCGAGCCGTTCAACACCTAGAAGCAGGCTACATCCAGCTGGAGACCCAGGTCCTGGAGTTTGCTTCTCTTGCCCCATCTGGGGCTTGTCAGCTCACAATGGACTCCATGGTCTCTTGTCCTTCAGACCCCATAGTGCCCTTGCCAGAACGGTTCTCCGGGGGCCGTAGGAAGTTCCGGGCGTTCCGCTGCGCCTGCAAACTTTATTTCAGCTTGCAGCCCCGTATCTTCCCCCCGGAAGCCACGAAGGTGGGGATGGTAATTTCTCTACTACAAGACGAGCCCCAGTCATGGGCCCACTGGTTCCTGGAGCCCGAAGTATCGGACTTGTCCTGGTTCTTCCAAGCAATGGCTCGGCTGTACGAAGATCCACATCAGGCGGTCACTGCCAAAGCCACGCTCCATGCCCTCCGACAAGGCCGCCGTCTGGCGGAGGAGTATGCATCGGAGTATAGGCGTTGGAGCACTGACAAGGCCTGGAATGAAGCCACTCTGCGTCCCCAGTTTAGGCTGGGCTTAGCTGACCCCCTGAAGGATGAGTTGGCACATGTGGGGGTGCCAGCCTTCCTGGAGAGGCTCAGAGATCTTGTAATCCAGATCGATCGGCGCTTTAGAGAACACAGAGTGGAAAGTGCCAAGGTGAACCTCCAACCCTCTTGGATACTATCTCCCACTGCAGGATCTCCAAGTGGCACTCTGGCCGGCTCCGCCATACCCACCTCTCCTCCTCCCAGGCAGCCGGAATCCCAGCAGTGGGGTGTGGTGCACCCAGCACTGACCTCCGAAGAGAAACGGCGCCAAAGAAACCTAGGCCTCTGCCTTTACTGTGGAGAGCCGGGGCACTTCGTGGTACGCAAGACTTTGGAACTAGTGCAGCGCACGTTCTGGTGGCCCCGAGTTGGAGAGGACTGTAAGGACTATGTGGAATCATACACTACCTGCAGCTGGTGCAAGGGGAGTAAGACTTGGGCATGGGGCCTCCTTAAACCATTACCTGTCCCGGAGAGGCCCTGGAGCCACATATCCATGGATTTCATTGTGGAGTTACCCCCTTCCGTGGGCTGCTCTACCATCTTTGTGGTAGTGGATAGACTCTCCAAGATGACCCACTTTCTGCCAATGAAAGGCACACCCTCGGCCGCAGAGACGGCCAAAATGTTTATTAAAGAGATTGACAGGTTACAAGGGATTCCAACGGATGTGGTGTCTGACCATGGTGTGCAATTCACATCCAAGTTCTGGAGGTCCCTGTGCAAGTCCCTGAAGATTGGTCTGTTCCTGTCTTCCGCTTGTCATCCCCAGACGAACGGCCAGATGGAGCGTACCAACCAAACGCTGGAGCAGCACCTACGTTGCTTCTCTTCATTCTCCCAGGATGACTGGGTTATGCTCCTACTGCTGGCCGAGTTTGCATATAACAACTCGGTCCACTCGGCCACTCTGCAATCACCATTCTTTTATTAGCAAATGGATCCTATATGCACCTATCCCACAGATCCTTAAATCTGCGCCATGGAGGTAAGCATACAAATGACATAAAACATAACTCATAAAAATAGCTGCTACTTGTAAAAATTAGAGATCACAGCAACATATCGTACAAACATGCATTTAAAACATAGTGCCAGCAGCGCTAATTAACACAGAAAAAACGCTCAAAGTGGTATAGGAATCATTTTATATCAAGTCCACATAGTCCTTAAAATTAGTGATTTTCAGTAAGCCTTTCTCCTTCTATATCACCACGTGAGATGGACACACATCACCTTCACCCACATGGAAATGCACTCACGAATCAAATTGCCTTGCATTCTCATGCTTGGCAAACACGCATATGTGAACAATTTCTAGTAACTCCTCAGGGCTTCTTCACCATTACGCACTCCCAATAGTTGATCAGGACAAAATAATCCCCGAGAGTACACCAGAGATCAGCTCATCATCATAGGGGAGAGAGATGACAAAAAGCTCCACATTGTGCATTATTATAAAAAAACACAATCTTTATTTTCCATCCAATCCCCTCTCACACTGTACTCACAAAGGACGCATATCACGCTGGCCAAAACACTGACGTGCCGGAGATCAAATGAACGAACGTTCCGTGCCGATACCCGTTCGTGGAACTGTTCTCGCCCGACCAGCAGGAGACTTTTCTCCTTCTACTACTTATTATTTTTTACAGAGACTACACGAACCTCTACCACTGGGAGCAGAACACTTGTAAGTATCCTTGCCTCTCCTGAGGTTGACTTCAAAGAACTGCAAGGTCCCCTACTATGCTTTGAAGTCTACCCATAACCTGGAACTTAGACAATACTTACTTTGAAGCTCTGACCAAACACCCTCAGAAGAAGTCCCACGGGCAACAACTGCTCCACCTGAGCCAGTACTAGACCCCTGTTAAAACAGGATGCTTCACAGCCCCCAATACCCAACTAGTAAGCCCTCTGAGTGTTCCAGAGAGCCTTGTTTACAGATTAACACTCATCCCTGAATGACCCCTGGGGCCAGGGGACCATAACCGATCCTATCCTTATCAAAACAGCAGACCTGCCTCCTACCTTCATATCCCAGATCCTCCTAATAACTCAGGAGGATCACATATGGATACTTATATCTTTTCTCTAAAGAACTGTATTACACTTTGATACCTTGTTTAATGCCTGAACGGAAGGTAGACCCGAGAGAGAGAAATAAATGTCATATGATTGAATTCTCAATGTGATCAGTTAAGAGATCTGCTTAACCTGACACCAACAAGAACTTCACCCATCCTCTCACTAGAAAGGGACGAGGCCTGAATCTAAAGATTGGAATAGATACCGACATTAACCTCACCACACACATTTCTCTTAGATCTGCCTACCCTTCATATGGGCAATAAGCTTGCTACTGTTAACCAAGTTATTTATGTGTCGGGCATCATTCACATGTTTTTTTCTCTTTCTCATGTTCTCAGACCCTCACAAATGTACTACGCTTACATGTTTAAGTTTACAGCTTGAAACCCTAAATATGTTGACTAGGTACCCTGAATGTACTTAATACCTGAAAGACCAAGTGACACTCCTAACATGGGGACAAAGACCAAACTCCCACACCATGACCCTCACCACGGCGCCAGACAGTTATCCCATGCCACCTTAAGAGTTTAAACCCTCCCTCCACCGAGGATCCAACAGCAACCCATCTCATGCACCTCCTGCCTGTTCTCCACCTTACTATCATTTTAGGAACCCAACAGGGAGCTGGACTGGGTGATCAGCTGCACTTTCAGCTGAGTGTCTGGACAGAATTCTTCCTCAGCACCACTATAATCCTTGTTGACCTCAAGGGAGCTTGAGATTGCATCTATCTATCAACCGTAGTCTACCACCTCCACTCACAGCAGTTGCTAAAGACTGCTGACCCAGGCCGATCTACCCCTCCCCCCTAAGGTGAGCTTTCAGGCTCAACCCCACCCTTGGCCAATGGTTCCCTACCACCCCCCCATCCCAAACTATTTCTCTTCATTAGCAGAACACCCCCACTTTTGCCACAAATACCACACACCACCCACACCTTTCCCACCCACCCTTCCTTTTGATTCTCACTCCCCCCTCAGGTGAGCTCATCCCTTCTCCCTCCTCCCTGCCCTGACAGCCAGAGATGACCCTATCGGAACCCTAGATGAACACACCAGGGGAAAAGACCAGACACATCTCTCTCTAAATAATCTCTCTTAATATCAGGGGCCTCAACACACCAGAAAAACAAACAAGACTTCTTGTCCACATGAAAAGTATGAAAGCAGATGTGGCTTATCTGCAAGAAACACACTTCCGTTCTGACGCAATTCCGAAACTGACAGACACATTTTTCACGCAGAGCTTCCACATGCCATCGCCAACGTCCAAATCAAAAGGAGTTTCAATGCTTATTTCCAAAAACACACCAATTCAAATTACAGACTATAAATGATGAACAAGGCAGATACATATGCCTCAACGGACATTTTAATGATAAACCAATCACACTAGCTAATTTATATGGTCCCAATATGTCCCTAGTCCCGTTTCTCAAAACTGTCACTCAACGATTGGGCAACTTCCAAATAGGGATCTTAATCCTAGGGGGAGACCTAAATGCTCTCTTAGACCCCATTCTTAAAACATCATCTGGAACTTCACACCTTCTCTACAGAGCCCTCAGGCAAATAAAAAAGTCCCTACAAGAACTGTTGCTGCATGACACATGGCGCACACTCCACCCTACAGATAAGGACTTCACCTTTTTCTCAGCACCGCACAACAGATACTCCCGCATCTTTTTTTGACACAACAAGACCTCCCACTGCTATTGACAACAAGAATCGAACCAATGACACTATCTAACCACCACCCCATCACAATCACACTCACAATCCCAGAAAAGAACACTTTTCTCCCTCCCTCTCTGGAGGCTAAACCAGCTATACTGACTGACAGCACTCGCATCGAGGAAATCCGCTCCACCTAATCAACTACTTTAAAGAAAATAACACTTCAGACATCTCTAAGCTGACGCAATGGGAGGCACACAAATGCGTTGTGAGAGGTAAATTTATCTCACTTGCAGCAAAGATTAAGAAGAAAAAACAAAGCCAACTCAAAGAGTTATTTACCAAAATCAGAACCTTAGAGGCAACACACAAACGCACACTAGCACAAAAGGTCCACTTGGAACTCAGTGAAACACACATACAACTACAAGAGACACTAGGGCGAACTCTAAGAAGGAAATACATACTCTCACAAAAGCTCTTTTACGAGTGTGGCAATGTGCTACGCACAAAGAAAGCCAAGAACACTGTACACAAACTACACTCCAACTCTGGGAAACCCCTTACACAAAACAAAGACATAGCCTGAGAATTCAAAAGATACTATTCAGAACTATATGACCTCAACACAAAACACCCTTCTCTCTACCCTCCCCTAGATAGGACCAAAGAGATCAAGGTTTTTCTGGATAAACTCGGTTCCAAAGCCATCTCCCCTGTAACAGCTAAAGAACTGGAGGGCCCTCTCACAACAGAAGAATGGGACCAAACATTAAAGCAAATCAAACCGGGGAAAAGCTCAGGGCCCAATGGTCTCTCTGCAGCATACTTTAAAACATTCAGTGATACATTAAGATCCCCATTCTTACGAGCCTTCGACTCGCTATCACACACAAACCCTCTTACCCCAGAGATGCTAAAAGCATACATAACAGTCATACCTAAGGAAGAAAAAGATCCCACCCAAAGCACAAACTACAGACCGATATCGCTACTCAATATAGACATCAAAAACCACTCCAAAATAATAGCCAACAGACTCCTGATGATACTACCTGCTATTGTCTCACGTGATCAGGTAGGCTTTGTCCCTGGCCGTGAAGCGAGGGACAACACAATTAAGGCTATCAACATACACCATCTGATCACGAAAACAAACCATAACAACCAACAAACCATATTGTCAGTAATCCGTTTATACAGTGTATTGTTGTAAAATCGTCAATAAAATTTTTTGAAAAAGAAAATAGATAGGGAGCTTTGTTTCATCCTTGTGTATCATCTGAGGCTGTTCGCTTCACTGGGTATATGTGAGGGCTTACATCCACTTTAATTAAAAGGGTGGTAAAGTCTGTTTTTTTTTTTTTTAAATAACAAACATATTATACTTACCTCCTCTGGGCAAGGGTTTTGCACAGAGTGGAGCTAACCCTCCTCTTCTGGGGTCCCTCAGTGGTGCTCCTGGCTCCTGGCTCCTCACGAGTGCCCTGTTGGAGATCCGCTTTCCCTTGGGACGCTCGTGCGGACATGCTCCCATGTCCTGCTGCTGCGTCCATTGTCACAGACAACAGGACTCAGCCCTGCCCTCCGGCTCCCGCGTTATTGGATTTCATATAATAGATATAAATCTAACTAATCAGGACCCAAGACACACACTGGAAAGACTAGGTCCAGGTAAGTAAAAGGGGGCTCTGGGGGGCTGCTGCATCACAGGAGGTTTTTCAACCCCTTTAAGGTGCTATAGACAAACAGTCTAACAAACAATAGGGAGACAACACTTGTAGAAAATTATACATATATGCCACACATCGTAAGTGCATCCACATAGACACAAGAGAAAGAGACGACCAATCAGCACACCAAAACCTTTAAAAAAAAGGACAACAAAAATTCAAAGGCAAAAAGTTTCAAACAAAAAATCCAAAAAAACATGAAGAGCAGAAAAGAAACACAGACAATCCTGCAAACAATCGTTATTCCCTCAGGACACAAGCACAAATTACCCCATTTTGGAAAGTAGACACCCCAAGAAATTTGATGAGAGGCATATTTAGCCCATTGAATATTTTATCTTTTTGTCACAAGTGATTGAAAAATGTAAAAAAATAAATAAATAAATAAATTACACAAAGTTGTCACTGAAATGATTTATTGCTCACACATGCCGTGGGAATATGTAGAATGACACCCCAAAATACATTCTGCTGCTTCTCCTGAATACAGGGATATATGAGACTTTTTGGCAGTCTAGCCACATACAGGACAGCGAAAACCATTCACCACCTTCAGGATTTCTAAGTGCGAAAATTGCTGATTTCACTACTCACTACCTATAGCAGTTTCGGAGGCCATGAAATGCCCAGATAGCACAAACCCCACCCCAAATGACCACATTTTGGAAAGTAGACACCCCAAACTATTTTCTGAGCGGCATGTTGAGTCCATGGAATATTTTATATTTTGCCACAGGTTTCGTGGGAAATAACAATTTTTTTTCACAAAGTTGTCACTAAATGATATATTGCTCAAACATGAAATTACACCCCAAAATACATTCTGCTGCTTCTCCTGAGTACGGGGATACCACATATGTGAGACTTTTTGGCGGTCTAGCCACGTACAGGACCCTGAAAACCAAGCACAGCCTTCAGGATTTCTAAGGGATTTCTAAGGGCGTAAATTTTTGATCTCTCTCCTCACTACCTATCACAGTTTCAGAGGCCATGAAATGCCCAGATACCACAACCCCCCCCCCCCCCCCAATGACTCCATTTTGGAAAGTAGACACTCCAAGCTATTTGCTGAAAGGCATGTTGAGTATTTTGCAGATCTCGCTTTTTGTCACAAAGTTTTGAAATTTGAAAAAAGAAAAAAAAAAAGTACTTTTCTTTCTTCATTTTTCAAAACAAATGAGAGCTCCAAAATACTCGCCATGCCTCTTAGCAAATACCTTGGGGCGTCTACTTTCCAAAGTGGGATAATTTGGGGGGCTTTTGTGCTACCTTGACATTTCAGGGCCTCTGAAACTGTGATAGGTAGTGAGGAGTGAAATCACCATTTTACGCCCTTAAAAAGCCTGAAGGCGGTGATTGGTTTTTGGGGCCCCGTACGCGGCTAGGCTCCCAAAAAGTCTCACATATGTTGTATCCTCGTACTCAGGAGAAGCAGGAGAATGTATTTTGGGGTGTAATTTCACATATAGGCATGGCATGTGTGAGCAATATATCATTTAGTGCCAACTTAGTGCAAAAATGTTTTTTCCAAAACTTGTGACAAAATATAAAATATTCCATGGACTCCACATGCCTCTTAGCAAAGGGCATGGGGTCTATTTTCCAAAATGGAGTAATTTGCGGAGGGGGAGGGGGGTTCGCCATATGGGCATTTCATGGCCTCCGAAACTGATAGATAGTGAGTAGTGAAATCAGCAATTTCCGCCCTTAGAAATCCTGAAGGCCGTGATTGGTTTTCGGGGACCTGTACGCGGTTAGACTGCCAAAAAGTCCCACATGTGTAGTATCCCCGTACTCAGGAGAAGCAGCAGAATGTATTTTGGGTTTCTAATTCCACATATACCCATGGCATATTTGAGCAATATATCATTTTAGTGACAACTTTGTGTAATTTATTTATTTATTTATTTTTTGTCATTTTTCAATCACTTATGACAAAAAAAAAAAAATATTCAATGGGCTCAATATGCCTCTTAGCAAATTCCTTGGGGTGTCTACCTTCCAAAATGGGGTCATTTGGGTTGTTTTGTATTGCCCTTCCATTTTAACACCTTGGGCAGTCATAAAATAAAAGCTGAATAAATTCCAGAAAATGTACCCTAGCTTGTAAACACTATAACTTTTGTGCAAGCCAATAAATACCATTTGTATAGGAACACTGGTAATAGCGGATGTGGAATCCCTCTATACTAACATCAAACAACAAGATGCACTGACTGCTACCGCTTGGGCTCTCGATAAATATACGGACCTAACTGGTGCCCAGAGAGACTATATAATAGAGTCACTAAATATGGCTATGTCCAATACCTATATCTGGGACGATGGGGCCTATTATAATCAAATAAGAGTGGTAGCCATGGGGGCAAGATACGCCCCCAGTGTGCCCAATGTGTTACTAAACAAATGGGAGGAGGAACAGGTGTTTACCAACCAATGGCCAGAGCTAAAATCCTACTCGCGGTATATTTATGATATATTCATTTTATGGGAGGGAACACAGGAGAACCTCAACAAATTTCTCACTCATATGAATAAAAATTAATACGATATCAGATTCACCAGCATGTGGCACAGATCCAATATTATTTTTTTGAATTTTGAGATCTATAAGGTAGTAAACAAATTGAAAATCAGGATGCATTTTAAAGAAACCAATCATAACGGGTACATCTCCACAAGGAGCTGCCATCATCCCAGTTGGATAAGAGCCATACCCAAAGGACAATATTTAAGTATCAAATGCAATTGTCACAACCAAGAAGATTATATAAAACAGATCAACATGTTGATTGAAAGATTTGGGGAGAAGGGATACAGCAAACAGAAACTATTGGAAACCAGGGAGAAGGTGTGGTCCCTTGATAGAAAAGAATTGCTGGCAACCAAAACATCCCTCAAACCAATAATTAATTTGATTCAGCATTCGTAACTGGCTTCAATGTCCAATATTAAGAAGTGGAAAAAATAATAAAGATGGCCCATACTACTTAGAGATCACACCTTGAATAAGATATTGCCTCCAAAACCCAAATTCATCTAGCGGAAAGCCCCAGGACTGCGGCATATGGTGGCCAAAAATGTAATTCATCCTCCAAGAAAACCTCCCACTTTCCTGAATCGCATGAGCTTCTATAGATGTAAAAGGGGCAAAGGGTGCAAAACACTAAAGGATAAAACCAGAAAAATGGATACATTTTCAGCAGCAACCACAGGACAGGAATACAGAATAAAACAGCTAATAACCTGTGGCAGCCGCTATGTAACATATCCTTTTTTTTTTTTTTTAACATATTTTATTTGAGTTTAAAAGGCAGTTAACAATTCAATGACCGTTACATGTGAGGTCCATATCTGACGAATTGAACATTGATAGTGAACTTGCATGACCAGTAGGGAGGGGTGGTGTTAGGAGAAGATTGTGCTGAGGACGTGTTTGCATTTGATTGTTGTTTCCTCGCGCTCTCAGAGGAGGTGGTGCTGGGCAGCTCTATTTAAACATTGGGTTTCCTGTAGCAAGTGCTGTCCGTTCTACAGCGTTACCGTGTTCCTGGGTGACCCGTTCTGAGCTACCTGTTACCTGTGACCCGGCCTGAACCCGCATCTGCTTGAACTCCGCCTGCACCAACCCCCGGCTTGCCTACTACCACTCTTCTGTCTGATCCCTGTGTACTTCAATCTGCCTGCCTGTTAACGACCCTGCCTGCACCTGACCACCCGACTGCCTGCTCCTCCTGTACTGCTCAGCCTGCATGTTATCGACCCGGCCTGTCTCACTACTCTTCCATCTTGCACGACCTTCTTGATAACATCTTACCATCACCAGTGTCCTATCCAGCCCTCGTGCTCCCCTGTGCTCCAGGGCTCACTGTCTGCTCTATCAGGGGTTCTGGAACCAGGGCCGTAAGAGAGGTTGCCTTCTGCATAAGCCAGACTCCACCATCAGGTACGTGACAGGTGGGGGTTGGGGGGGCAAGGGGGAGGGTATATACATAGTACAGTGCATAGCTTAACCTGGGGAGAAGTTTGGTGGAAGCTTGGATGGAGAAAGAAGATCTTCTCACACCCTCCCCTCCTCCCTATCTCCTCAGAGGGAGGGGAGATGGTGCCCAGGCCTGCGTCCTACAGAGGTAACATCTGGATCAGGTTAAAGATTTTTAAACTAAACAATCAGATATATAGTGAATAGTGTAACAAAACAAAGAGTTATTATGATGGTAACAACCTAGTACAGGTCCATGATTACTAACTAGGGCACAGGTGTCAAACTGGTGGTCCTCCAGCTGTTGCGGAACAATTCCCACGAGACATTGCAAGGCTGACAGTTACAAGCATGAATCCCACAGGCAGAGGCATGATGGGACTTGTAGTTCCATAACAGCTGGAATGCCGCCAGTTTGACATCCCTGAACTAGGGTATGGACTGGGGGGTGGGGGGGAGTTGCAGGGATTTTCAAGTTGCATTTCCCTGGTTAGGCTCAGAGGCATTGCCTTGATGGGCACAATTCCATACCTCGAATAAGTATGGAGTGACTCTAAGTCCTTGATAGAAAACGTTTCTTTTAGGAAAGCTTGCCAGCGCTGCGGGAAGCGCTTCTCTGAGTAGTGCTTGTGGGACCAGAGCTCCAGAAGTTCCCTGTATAGTAGGATTTTTAACCCCCTCTTGATTTCCATGACGTTAGGTGGATGGGTTACAATACAGTGTATCAGGATGATTCTGCGTGATGTAAGTAGACATAGATGGATCCATTGTGGTAGTTGTGAAGGACGGATTCGAGGTGGATCGGTTGGAGTTGGTATGATTTGTTCAGCTCCGAACAGCATGAGATTGAGATCCAATGGAATGGCTAATTGAGTAACAGTTTGTATGTAAGATTGGGTTTGGCTCCAAAATGTAGTTATATGTGGGCATGTCCAAAGGCGGTGGAGAAGAATCGGTCTGGATGACTTGCACCATGGGCAAATCTTATCTTCCCTTGAGTTTTCTGGGGTGTAGTGAGGTATGTATGCTCTGTGGAGCAGTTTAAATCGGGTTTCTCTCCAGGATTCATTGGTTATGATACTAAGGATTTTTTTATAACCGCTTTGGAGAACTTGATAGAGGTTTTGTCCTTGAATCTCCTTGCTCCATACTTTGGCCGCTGTATGTTCCAGTGATTTAGTGAAGTAGGGTAGGAGAGGGTTGTAGATCCCTGAGGTGGATTTATTGCCTGTTTCAAGTATCTTATCCATGAGCGAGTGTTTAAATCTCAGATGGGGTTTTGGGCATAACCTAGTCACATATGTTGATATTTGCATGAGGTGGAAGTTATGTTGGTCTGGTAAGTTAAAATCTGTGAGTATATTTTGATTGGGTTTAAAACGTCCACTTTGCACATCACACAGGGAGGATGTCTTCGTCAGACCTTTATGTTCCCAAAGTTGTAAGGCTGCATGATGGGTAGAGGCTAGTAGCATGGGATTTCCCAAATTGGGAGATGCTCTGAGATATTCGGAGAGACTCCTAGTTTCTTCCTGATTTCTCTCCAGGCAATAAGTGTATCTCTTATCAGGAGGTTTTTCCTAAGGTTATGTGGTAGAGACCTTAGATTACTGTGGAGTGTCGACTGTAAATTGTATGGAGAAATCATTGCTGTTTCTATCTCAAAGTTAGTGAACTTTGAGCTATGAGTGAGCCAATCTAGGCCCAGGCGAAGTAGACAGGACAAATTATACAATGTAATAAAAGGTAGGCCTACCCCTACAATTTTGCCAAAGCGATAGGAGGTCTTTTGCGCTCCCAAAGGAATGTTGTCAGTGCTTTGTTAATCTTTTGGATATCTTTATGTTTGATAAGTATAGGAATGGTCTGCATTGGATACAATAGTCGTGCAAAGCAGACCATCTTGGAGAGGTGGCATTTCCCGAAAAGCGACAGGGGAAGGTCCATCCAGGCTTCCAGTTCGAAAGTGATCTTTGATATCAAGGGAGGATAGTTAAGCGAGTATAGCGATGTTGGATCTTTTCCTATGTTCACTCCCAGGTAGGTGATGTGGTGGTGTGCAATAGGGAAGGGCAAAGAGGCAGTCCAATTGTTATGTACCCTGTTTACGGAGAGGGAGAATTTCACTTTTGGAGTTTATTTTTAAGCCCGAGCAGGTACGGAATTGGTGAAAAGTGTGTTGGATTAAAGGGATGTCTTTTTGGGGATTCACAGCGAAGATCAAAATGTCATCCGCAAAGAGGGCTACTTGGAGCTCCTCTTTGCCAAACTTGATTCCGTTTAGGGGTAGATGAGAGTTTAGGTACCTAGAGAGTGGTTCTATTGCTAGGTTCAAAAGAAGGGGTGACAGAGGGCACCCCTGCCGAGTGCCATTGTGTAGTGGGATGGTTTGGGAGACATGGCCGGCTGCTGCTACTTTTGCCGATGGGGAGGAGTAGAGGCTTTCTATGAAATGCGTAAAAAGGGCCTTTGAATCCTATTTTTCCAAGGACAAGTGACAACCATTTGAAACTAACATTGTCAAAAGCCTTTTGGCATCTAAAGTAACTATGGCGGTATCGTCAGCCGGGTGAGCTTTATCATGCTTCAGCATGGCAATGACTTTTCTTATATTTGTGGAGGTCGACCTTGACAAAACCCGCTTGTGCTGGGTGAATTAGGGAAGGGAGAATGGGTGCTAGGCGGGAGGCTACTATCTTGGACATTAACTTTGAATCCACGTTTAGGAGTGAAATGGTGCGTTATAAACCTGGTTCAGTGGGGTCTTTTCCCTTTTTGGCTATCAGTTTTATGTATGCCTGTTGGCCAGATGACAGGTATGTTCCCCCCGTCCCAGATTGCGTTAAATACTTGACATAGAGTGGATGGTATGAATTTACGGGTTCGTTTGTAGAATTCTCCTGAGAGGCCATCGGGTTCTGGGGATTTGTTATTGGCTAGGGATTGTATTGCCTCTTCAATTTCTTTCTGTGCGATGGGGGCATTTTAGTGTAGCTAACTGATCTCAGGTGACCTGTGGAAGGTCTGGTAGATTTAAGAAAGCCTCAGCCATCTTGGTGTTGATGTCTTCTGGAACATAGATGGCAGTGTAAAATGGTTGTAGAACCCTGTTTACATCTTGGGGGGAGGATACTATGTTTCCTTGTTGGTCCTTGAGGGATGTAATGTGAGTGGGTTTGTACTGGCTTTTGCATAATCTAGAAAGCAGTTTCCCTGCTTTGTTGCCATGCTTATGGAAGAGCAAATCCATATGAGCGAACTTTATGCGTTCCTGCTGATCAGCCCAAATGTCAAATGAGAGTTTTGCCTCTTGCCATGCCTTTCTGTTCTTCTGTGTGTCGTCGAGAGTAAGACGGTTTTGGGCTTCCCTTAAGCATTCGCTGGCTAACTTGTATTGCTTGAGGGAATTTGATTTATAGTATGCCGTATAGGAGATTATTTTGCCTCTTATAAAAGCTTTGCCTGCGTCCCAAAGGAGATTGGGTTGGTTAATATGCGCAGAGTTAGCTTCTATGTATTCCTCCCAGGCATCTAGAAGTATTGCCTGTAGTTGGTTGTCATGCGCTAGATATGTAGGGAATCTCCATATTTTGATAATAGTTACTGGTGAGAGAGATTGAGCTGTGATCAGATATCACTAGCTCATGTATTGTGGCCTCCCTAACAAGTGTGAGGAGCGAGGGAGTGGATAAGAGGTAATCCAATCTAGCGAAAGATTTGTGAGAGGCAGAGTAGAATGTATATTCTCTGGCTGTATGGTGGGAGAGACACCACAGATCAATGAGTTTAGAGCCTAAAGTGAATTGTTCCAGTAGACATGGGTGATTTGTGGATTCTATAGGGGACACAGTGTCTCGATTGGATCTATCCTCCATCTTTCTGAGCACGGTATTGAAGTCTCCCCCAATCAGGTGTGGGAGTAGAGGTTTTCTCAATACCTACTTAATAGCGTCTTGGAAAAAAGGATGCGGCCTACCGATCCGGACCTGACAGATCCCAGAGCGGAGCTCCTGCGCACCATCCAGCCACCATCTGCCCTACCACCGATCCCTGGTACCCCCATAACACATTAGCCTACCCTTCAGGCTGGTCTGGAGCCATACCCAGCAATCTAGACTGGGGCACGAACTGCGGCCTACTGAAATCTGGCGCGGCCGCCATTTTAGATGAACGTGGCCCCTTATACGGAGCACCCAGGGCCTTAGACAGAAGGGACAAACATAGCTACACTCTGGCCATCCCCAGGAGGACTACCCACCTCAATCAAGAAGCCCAATCAACCAGCATTCCACTCCGAAGGGTCCCTGCGGTTCGTCAGTCCCCCTGGCCCGCGGTCCCGGTCACAGCCCATCGAGGACTATCATAGGCTGTCTTCTCATCAGACCCAGCATTCTACCTCAGCCTGATACAGCCCTGCACCGGACACAGAGAGAGAGAGACCCAAGCTACCAAAGTCACTGGGCTCCTCTGACCCTGACTTAAAAGACTCAAAGGTCATTCTCTGTTCCTACAACATCACTGGACTTAGAGGTGGAGGCCACACTGATACCCTCAGATCATAGACGCAATCGCCTACTCTGCTAAGGCTGCCATATGACAATTTAAATAACACAATAGAAAGGAGGGCACATGCACGATCTCTGACTATGATGGACGCGTGACACTGCCACCTCGATCCCTGCCTCCTTCCCAAGGCTCCCGCTCAGCTAACATTAGCTCCTTTAACCACGGGAGCTCTCCTCTCCAATTGCCAACATTCCTGGGCAACCCATGGTGAAGATGGTTGGAAAGCTTGCTCAGGAGCTGAGAGGCGAGATAACACACCTAGTAGAACACACAGACATGCTTGAAAGCAAGTTTGATGATCTCATACAATATGTACATGTTTTGGAGGAAGATAATGCAACATGTAAGCACTCCGTTTCATTGCTCCAATCCCAACAAGAAGACCTAGAGAACAGGGAACATCGTCAGAACTTGCGGATCAGAGGAGTCCCCGAAAATGTTAGGGACCGTGAGATTCGCCCTTACTTGCTGAGCCTCTTCAACACTCTGGGCTCCCACTATCCCTGATATAGACTGGCGCCTAGACCGGGGTTCACAGATCATTGGCCCCCAAACCTCCTGTAGGAGCAAATCCTAGAAACATAATTGTACGCTTCCACTTTTATGATAGCAAAGAAGCTCTCACCCTGGCTACCCGCAACAAGTCCAGAATGGAGTTTAAAGGGGCAAAAATCCAGATTTTCAGTGATCTATCGCCAATTATCCTTGCTAAACGGCGAAGTTTCCGCCCAATTACCACACAGAACCATCAGGTTGCATACCGCTGGAGTTTCCCTTTCCGCTTATCTGCATCCCGGAATGGCATTCAATTTTCGATGCACAATCTCCAGGAAAGCGAAGCGTTCATCAGAAACCTGGGCCCCCCGCCACTTCCAGAGGAAGACCTCGCTCCTCTCCCCACTACTCCAAGACCTCCGTCTGCTCCTGGGAGGATCTGGACCCCGGCACGGAAAAAATCACTAAAGGCTGTTTCCACTCCTCAACGTTCTTCTTCCCCTAGATACCCGACATGAAAGCCTTCTTGGACACCTACAGATTGGCACTTCCCTTTTATATCCCTTTTTGGGCCATACCATGTGCGGCTTTCCTACATAGGGTCCCTTTTCCACTTCCATGGGTTGACCCCTTAGTTATTTTGGTTTCAGAACTATTGTTGTGCATTCAGATCTGCTAGAAGGCGGCAGGGTCACCTCCAACTGAATTAGGAGACCACTATGCTCCCCTTCAGGAACTGTTTAGACCCTAGTGGTCCACAATCATTTGCTTTTGCAAAATCCCACTCTTCTCCCACATCCTATAAAATACAGCATGGAATTTCTTTTGTTGATTATTTGTTAATGTTTTGTGCTAGACATGCTTTAAACTTATATCAGTATTATGGCTTTACGGGTTCTTACATATAATGTAAAGGGCTTGAACTCCATTCGGAAACGCTGGCTTGCTCTGAAGGAGTTCAAATCCTCAGCGACGGATGTAGTCATGATCCAGGAGACTCACTTCCGAGCAGGGGGATCCTTTAAATTTGCTGCCAAACATTTTCCCACCTCTTTCACTGCTTTTGACCCCTCGGGGAAAGCAGGAGTTGCAATATTGGTCAAACGTTCCTGTCCTCTATGAATCAAAGCTTCCCGCATGGACCCCCTAGGCAGATTCAACTTCCTGGACTGTGATTATCTCTCCCGCTCCTTCACATTAATTAATATATATGCCCCTAACTCGAGCCAGATCCAATTCCTTACTGAGGTATTTGGTAAACTTGGGAAATTTGCACAACCTTTTATGATTGTTGGAGGGTAGTTCAATATGACCATGTCTCCCAGAAGAGACAGACGCACATTGCTCCCATCCACTCCCTCCTCTAAAGTTGATCGACAGTCAAAAGCCTTCCGTAAAATTATACGCTCTCATAACCTTTTAGACATTTGGAGAATAAAACATTCCACTCAAACAATTCACTTTCTACTCCCCTGCTCACAAGATGTACTCTAGATTAGATCACATCTTCGTGACGACCCCTCTGTTAATGTCCACAGTTGCTGTGGAAATAAACCCCATTACTTGGTCAGACCATTCCTCCGTCCAACTAGACTTCATCCTATTCCCATCCTACACCAAGACCTGCCATTGGCGTCTTAACGATACTCTACTTCACAATCCTCTTATTAAAGACCAACTATCCAGAGACTTAACAGAGTTTTTTCAACTAAATGAACACACCGTGGCAGAAGTCTCCACCCTTTGGGAAGCACATAAGGCCTATTTTAGAGGCCAGTGTATATCTGCGGGCTCCCGTCTAAAGAAGGAAGCCACTTTACAACGCTCCTTTATTCTTTCTCAACTACTGTATGTAAGGCAGAAGGTCAGTTGCTCAATTGTCCCACAGTGTTGAGGCTTTGCACGGTCACTTTTTTATGCAACCGTTTAAAAACTCTCAATATTAATAGATGCTTCAAATCTCTACTATGGACGAAACATAAATTTTATGAACTATCGTACAAACCCCATAGAATGCTGGTTAGCAAACTTAAATCCCATCCGTTTAACTCCTTCTCCGACCTTCTTTTACAAGCGAATGGCACCCCCACTCACTGCCCACAAACAATGTCCAAGGTTTTCGGAGAATTCTATCAGAAACTCTATAATTGTCTAAAAGGAGACTCCAAATACCTCTTTTCCCAAGACAAGTTTGATACTTTCTTCACCTCCTTAAACTTACCGACACTGACTCAAGCTCAAATCTCCCTGATCAACGCCACTATCACTCCAGAAGAATTGGCCGAGGTAGTGAAAGCCCTCCCTTCACAGAAAACCCCTGGTCCTGACAGTCTATCATATTTCTATTATAAAACCTTCCTCCCTATCTTAAGCCCCTACTTGCTCGACCTGTTTGACTCTCTATTGAAAGGTACTGTTCCCCTGCCCAGTTCCTTCACGCTCACATCACCATTATTCCAAAACCCGGCAAAATCCCAACTATACCTGACAACTATAGACCCATTGCTCTACTCAATTCGGACTACAAAATATTTACAAAAATCCTAGCGAACAGACTCACTCACATACTCCCTAAGCTTATACATAGAGATCAAGTTGGATTTGTACCCTTAAGACATGCTGGTGACAATACCAGACGCACCATTGACCTCATTGACTTATTAAATAAAACTTCCCGACCATCCCTTATTCTGAGCCTAGACGCTCAAAAGCCTTTGATAGGCTCAGTTGGCCCTACATGTTCGCTACCCTCTCCCGATATGGATTCAGAGGCCCATTTGTTGCAGCTCTCTGAGCATTATATTCATGTCCTACCTCCCAAGTGCAACTGTCCTCATTTCTGTCACCATCCTTTTCTCTTAGCAATGGCAACAGGCAAGGATGTCCCCTATCTCCCTTACTTTTTTACCTATGTCTAGAACCCTTGGGCAAAGCTATAAGGATACATCCAGACATCTGCGGAGCCTCGCTCAGACAAAGGGAGTACAAGTTATCGCTTTTTGCCGATGACATACTCCTAGCATTGACAAAACCCCACACGTCTCTCCCTAATCTCCACTCCCTGTTGAACAAATTCAGATTCCTCTCTGGCTATAAAGTAAACACGGATAAAACGGAAGCTATTCCTATACATATTCCTCCCCCACTACTAACCACACTAAGAACAAACTTCCCATATCATTGGTGTTCCACATCCCTCAAATACCTGGGAATACATCTGACTACAACCTACGACACTCTCTACAAAGCAAACTACCCCCCACTCATTTCAGAAATGAACCAACTTATGCGTCAATGGGAGGACTACCCTCTGTCTCTTCTGGGAAGAATAAATGTTCTCAAGATGTCAATACTTCCTAAATTGTTATATTTATTTGAAACTTTACCCATAAATGTTCCAATGATGCAATTAAACACATTCAGCTGTCTTTCCTGATGTTTCTCTTGCGCAATAGAGCCCATTTGATAGCAAGTTCAGTGGTCTTTGCCCCTCGCTCTCGTGGAGGACTAGGGGCTCCAGATATTGCCAAATATTTCTTAGCTACGCACCTTACAGCAACCATTTCCTGGACGGCGAGAATTGCCTCTAGCAGATGGTCTGAGATTGAACTTAGTGTAACTCGCCCGGTACACCTGTGTTCCTTACTCTGGTTGGACCTGCACTCATCAATCTCCCAACTTAGTCTAGGCCCAATGCTGTTCACTTTTTGGAGGAGATGCCTCGGAAAGTTTTCCCTCTCCTCCTCATGCCCACCTCTTCTTAACATACTTTTCTTTTCAAAGATTTTATTGAGTAATTTAGAAATACATAGATACAAAATGTCTCACAAGTAATAACGATTTTCTGGAAGAACAAGTCTGCGAACTAAGCGACCCATATCTCAGGTGTCACAACTTTAACTGCTAGCTCAATACGAAATACAGGTGAATTCGGAGAAATGTAGGACTCCTGGAGCTATACCCACCGCTGGGATAAGGCAATAGGAGATCGCCTACCTGCCTCGGCGCCCCAATGGGAGCAAACTGCGCCTGGGCAAGGAGGCGACCTTGAATACATTGATCCCCGATTATGGGCCCGGGCCGGAGTTATATTCTAGTAAAGTATATAGGAATCAATATAGGATAGGCCTCTAAGAACTGTGGGGAGACCTCCGGGGATAGACTACAAACATGTAACTTTCTGTATCCAAACGGCAGGTGGTGGAGGGTGTATAATGAATTAGAGACCTGGTCATGCATGGAAAGAACAGTATGGTGAGATGAACTGCTGATAAAGAAAATACAGAAAGGAAAGAGGGAAAAAGAAGGGAAAGGAGATGGAGAAAAAAAAGAGGGAAAGATGGGGGGTAGGGGGTATCCCGGGGTGACTCTGCGCTTCGTGCAAGGTAAACTACAGGGGGCGGTGTGACTAAGGTTTGAAGCTATCTTGCGGGATGGCTGTGAGTGAGCTCAAGGGGTGAGGAAAGTGCTCCATCCATGGCCTTTTTACATCCTCTCCTAAGCTACTGCTTTGTCCATGATAATGGCTTCTATTCTAGCATGAATCATAGCCCTTGTGACCCTGTTCTTGGATTCAGTAATACTAAGAAGGGGCGTCTTCCACGCCTTGGCTATCGTTTGTTTTGCCGCTGTCGTAACCTGCAGAGAAGTTTGAATTGGGTCTTAGAGATGCTGTCCGGCTTTTTGTTTAGGAGGGCAACCGTTGGTTCGACGGGGAGGGAATTTTTGAATAAAGTCGATAATATCTGGAATATTTGCCCCCAGAAAGTTACTACCAATGGGCATGTCCACCATATATGGAGGTGTGTGCCTCGTTCAGTACAGCCTCGGAAGCAGAGAAGGGAATAGACAGGAATATATTTTGCAATACAGGCAGGGACAAGGTACCATCTCATAAGCACTTTTATAATTGGTTTTGACTGCTACTACCAATTGAGATGAAGAAGGTGGCCTCCCAGATGTCGGCCCAGTCTTTGCGTTCTAAATGTGTCCCTAAGTCTTTTTCCCAATTGGTGGCGTACATCATGGAGGAAGGGGGCGGGGGGTCTAAAAGTTGGTTATATAGAGAGGAGATTAAGCCTTTTGCATGTGGGTCTTTGTGGCACGTATGTTCAAATAGGGACAGGGCTGGTAGGGAGGAGTCCCTACATATACAGGGAGAAAAGAAGTACTTGAGTTGTAGGTACCTAAATATTTCTGAGTTAGGTAGATCGTGTGATTCGCAGAGGGTCGGGAAAGATTTGAATGAGTCCGGGGTTGAAAATGAGAAAGCTCGGAAAAGGTTGGATCTGATCCAGTTATTGAATGAATTTGGGGAGGCCCATGCCGGGTAGAAGGCTGGGTTTTTTAAAAACGAGAGTAGCGGGTTATGTGGGGATTGTAGCCCGTGTTTTGACTACAGATTGTCCCAAAGGCGCAGACTGTGTGTAGTAATAGGGTTGTCAATTTGTCTGCGGTCTTTTGGTCTTAATCAGAGCAGGTTTGTTACAGAGAGTGGATCGCAATCTACTGATTCCAGGGAGACCCATAGCGGTGTCTCTTTTGTGGCGTGATATTTTGGGAGTTGGGATAACTGTGCCACTTGGAAATACTTAGTGAAGTTGGGGACTCCCAAACCCCCTTTTAGTTTAGGGGAGAAGAGAATATGTCTTTTTATTCTGGGTCTAACCTTCCCCCAGATATACTGGAATGTGCGTCTTTGCAAAATGCATAAAAAATGGGGGGGGAACGGTAATTCGTAGCACCCTGAAGAGGTATAAAATCTTAGGTAAGATAGTCATCTTGACCGTAACTATTCTGCCCATCCAGGTGAGGGGAAGTTTAGACCAAGATTCCATAAGACTAGTCAGGTGTGTCAGAATTGGGGGGTAGTTAGCCGAGTATAAGTTAACAATGTCTGCCGTGAGGTGGATACCCAGGTATGGGATGCTGCTTGTGGACCAATTGAAGGGAAGTATTTGCTGTAGTTGGGCTAGAAGTGGGGGGTCAATGGAGATTTTTAAGGCTTTGGACTTATGTGGATTTACGACCAAGCCCGAGATCTTACCAAACTCTTCGAGAGTTTTGAGGAGATTCGGGGATGAGATTATGGGAGCTGTCAGGAATAGCAGTGTATCGTCTGCGAATAGACATAACTTGTGGTGGTGGCCACTCATTTCGATGCATTTTATGTTTGGATTAGATCGTATCATTTGGGCCAGTGGTTCAATTGCGAGGGCATCCTTGAGGTGTGCCTCGATGTACCGGGAAGGGGTTAGATTTAAAGCCTGCATATTTGATATAGGCAGAGGGAGAGTGATAGAGAGAGGAGACCCAGGAGAGGAAATGAGGACCGAAGCCCCACGTCCTGAGGGCGAATGTTAGGTATGACCACGACAATGTATCGAACGCTTTTCTTATGTCTAACGAAAGGAAGCATGCCGGTATCTTGCGCTTCTTAGCAACATGTGCCAAGATGACTGCCCTTCTGACATTGTCTCCTGCTTGCCTGGAGGGGATGAACCCCACTTGATCTCTATGAACCAGGGATCCAATAATTGGTTTCAGGTGTGTGGCTAGTATTTTGGCTAGGAGTTTAATGTCCAGGTTTAATAGTGAGATTGGATGGAAATTGGCCCAAGAGGAACCATCCGATTGAGGCTTGGGTAACATGGAGACAATGGCAGAAAGGGTTTCAGATCTGAAGTTGTTTCCCTTCAATATGCTGTTGAAGGCTGAAGTCAGCATAGGGGAAAGCAAATCAGAGAAATGCTTGTAGTATATGGCAGTGAAGCCGTCTGGGCCTGGTCTTTTATTGGAGCGCAGGGATTTGATGGCCTCAGTCTCAGTGACTGGTTGCTCAAGGACGGTTTGTTAAGTGGTGGATAAAGAAGGTAAGGAGATATTAGAGAAAAGGCACATCACATGAGTCTCATCGAAGGTTGTTTGCGAAGAGTAGAGGTTTGCAAGGTGTTTGTGAACGTGGGCTACTACCTTCACAGGATTACTGGTATAGGTGTTGTGGGATACTTTTAGTCTGATGGGCTTATAGGGTTGGTCTAGTTTTTGCAGAGAGAGGGCCAGGAAGGTATCTGGCTTATTGCTTTTCACATATAGTTTATGTCTCGAGCATCTCAGGGTCTCATCAGCTGACTCGGATAGGAAGAGGTCTAGATCAAGCCTGGCTTGGTCTAGAGTTTGCCTATGAGAAAGAGTTGGGTCATTCTGAAAGTTGGTGTGGGCCTTAAGAAACCGATCGTCGAGTAATTTGTGCTTCGCCCGCCTATCTTTTTAAAGGTAGGATGCTTTGCTTATAAGCACGCCTCTAAGGACGGGTTTATGTGCCTCCCAAAGGGTCAGAGGGGTGATGTCCGCGGAAGTATTATTGGTGATGTATGCTTTAAGAGCTAGCGAAATATCCATTCTGTGGGAAGGGTTAGTCAGGATTGAGTCATTAAGACACCATGTTCTGTCTATCTGTTTAGGAATTAGAGAGACCAATGACGTGATCGCCGCGTCGTGGTCTGACAACGGACAAGGTGCAATAATGGATGCAAGAAGGGAGGGTGCAGTGCATGTATCGATCAGGATGTGGTCTATATGAAAGAGAACTTTGTGGGGATGAGAGTAGTGTGTGTATTGCCTAAGTGTCGGGTTAGATTCTCTCCATGTGTCAATAAGAGAATGGGTTGACAGTAGATGTCCAAAGTTCAATTTTTTAGGGTTTGGGTCTGCTTCGATTGGGGATTTGTCAAGGAAAGGGTAAATGGTTTGATTTGAATCTACTGAGACATGAAAGAAATGGGCCTATTGTTAGGGGCATAATATGATACTAGCGTGACCTCAGTCTCAAGAAGATGTCCGATCAGTATAGTGTATCTGCCTTCGGGGTCTTTGACCTCTTCAGACATTGAGAATGGGGCTCCACGATGGAAGGCTATTAGTACCCCTCAATTCCAGCAATAATCAAGCGCTAAAGATTATCCAAGGACACAGTGAGGCTTCATCATTGGAAAAAATTGTCACATTTATTTCAATAAGTAACAGTTAAAAACAATGGAAACAATAAGATCATCAATTACCAAAAAGCCTGATGTAAAAAAAAAAAAAAAAGGATACAATTGTGGGTAAAAAATGGTAGAAGGTAAATTGGGGTTAAAACAGTAACAATAATGAGCTGTGCTCCTATGGAGCTATCAATGTCAGCATCAGCACTAGCCCTGCCACGTCAGGCACCCTGTCACGAAGTGAAAACAAAGCCGCCACTCACTGATCCTGCAGGTGAGTACCTGTCAGGGAGAGATCGGAGAGGTCACCATGTGCCGTCCAAGGGGTAAGGGAGGGTGGATTCCACCTGCCTTGCGATGCAGACCCGATGGTTGCAGACCCAATGGTTGTTTATCACTCTGCGGGAGGCGGGCTTCTCTCTGTTTCTCACCGCCGCAGCTGGTCCCGCTGTGATGACGTAGGCTGTCAGATCGTGGAGGGGTGTGCACTGCGATTGGCTAGGACCTGCACTGACTGCTGGGGTGGCTGGATGCAATAGCCTGTCACAGTGACGACATGTTTCGTGCTAAGGCACTTTGTCAAGTCATCGATGACGGCTGTTTAACAAGTCTTATTTATAAGGACAGTCCTGCTGTACTACGAAAGGTTGTCTGCAGCTGGGGGAGAGAGACAAGCTCCTGGAGTACATACATAGAGATAATTAAATGATTATCAGGAGGGATGGATCTTAGGTGTAGATAGTAGGATTTCTCAACGGGGAGGGTTTCCTCGAACTAAAGTGAGGGTTAGCTACCTAAGCTAATACCAAGTTCAAAACATAAATGGTATTAAACAGTCAAGTTAACACAGGAAATTGTTAAGGTAATGCCATAAATTGCTGTCATGTGGTACGATGTCCCATGTGGAGTTCAGTGTTAGTTCACCACTATAATCAGCTGTGTTTTAGTCCAGGGTCTGGCGGGACAACCAAATGTTGTGTAGGTATTATATGGGATGGGCACAAATGTGACCCCAAAAAAAAAATTATGTATTAATAAGGTGGTAAAAGTAGGGGGGTATGAGCGCCAGTTGGCCTAGGATCATGTATGGCCCATGGGATAGACAGTTTCTAGCTCTAGCGATGCCAACAAAAAGCGGCATAAAAGTGTTCAGGAAGTTCGTTCTTGTTAGAGCTCAGTCCAGTAGGTATGACTCTCCACAACCCCTGCTTTGTGTGGATCATGGGCAGAATAAAGGATTATTAGAACTGGGGATAAATAAGTGCAAAAAAAAAGTAACTTTGTAACCGACATCTGGGGTATGCCAGAGTGCTCCTAGAGGAGGGTTTCAGAACAGAATGTGTCAACAGAGTACCTCAGTCCATGGAGTCTGTGTAGTCGGTCGTTGCGGGCATGAATCTGCCCCTTTTATGTACATTGCGATCCTCACTTGTAGAGGTTGGAAGTTGGTTTTTCTGCGGGGAGCTGGAGGCAGAGTGACCTCTAAGGCGCTGATCTTTCTGACTGGAGTCTGGAGCAGAGAGGTGTAGTTCCTGAAGGAGAGAACATAAATCAGCTTGAGATTTGCATACATGTTTTGTGGCCTTTATAGGTGAACCTGATGGAAAATGGGAAACCCCAGGTGTAAGTGATGTGATGCTGCTGCAACACTTGAAGCTGTGGTTTCAATGCCCTTCTCCTTGTGATTGTGGCCTGAGAGAAGTCTGAAAAAAGCTGATAGGTATGACCTTGAAAGTGGAGGGACTCTTTCTGACGAGCTGCTTGGAGAAGTTGTTCTTTTGTTCTGTAGAAGTGGAGTTTGGGGACTATTTCGCGCGGGGCGCTCTCTTCTTTCTTAGGGGCTAGAGTCCTGTGGACACGGTCCATTTCCAGGCGCTCAATAGGAATAGATGGAATTAGCTCCTGGAAGAGGGCTGTGGCTGTGGATTGTAAGTCCAAAACTGACCCAGGGATCCCTCTGATACGTATATTGGAGTGTCTGGCTCGATTCTCAAATTCCTCAAGCTGAAGGTGTAGGGTGCTATTCTCCTCTCTTAATAGGGCAACCTCTTCAGATTGATTATGTATGTTAGCTTCTATATCATCCACCCTCTGCTCCAGCTCCTCTGTGCGGTGGCCCAGCTCCCTAATTTCCCTTGTGAGGTGTTCTGTAATCTGCTCCGATGTCTGTTTAAGGGCCTTATGGAGCATCCGTTCAAATTGCGCCATTAGTGTAGACTGAGATTCCTGAGAGTGTATGGGGGAGGCTAAAGTTTCGCCTTCTGACTCACCCTCATCCCTGTGCAGTACCTGTTGCCTCTGTGGGGATCGCTGAGAGGTGCTGCACGAGCGCCAGGTCGCATCCGCCGCCATCTTGGAAGAGGCCTGAGCCAGGGCCTCGCGTATGTTCTTGGCCTTAACCATGGTGCGGGGTCCGCCGAGGACCATCCCCAGTGGTGCCTGGTGGTTACTGGCTGCAGAGCTGTCGGTGTGGGTAAGGTGGAGTGCCCGGGTCCGCCGGTGTCAGCCACAGCTTTCTCCCTGTGTGCGGAGCTCCGATCCTATGCGACTAGCATGGACGGCTTTGCGCATGCGCCCCCCCCCTTAACATACTTTTCAATCCAGATATACCTGATAGCCTATCCTATAGCCGCATGTACCCATGGTCATGGGCTGGCATTTTCCAGCTCCGTGACCTAGTGCACCCAGTGAAGAGAAAACATATTTCCTTTAAAGAACTCCACAATAAATATGAGATCCCACACAACCTCTTCTTTTACTACCTCCAAATTAAACATTTGTTTGATTCCAAATCCAACCCTGTCCCTGGAACAACCTACGACATTTGAGTTATTGAGCACCCAAGGCCCGCACCAACCCAGCCTTATCTCATCAATATATAAAATCCTCCATGAGTCCCCCCCACTTATGGAGACTTCTCATAGTTACATGCATAAATTGGCCAACATCATTCAAACACCCATATCCCTCTCACAATGGAGAAAAATCTGGGACTCAATTTCCAAATCATCTAGATGTGTAGAACAGAGAGAGACAGCCTATAAAATCCTTTTATTTTGGTACAGGACACCAGAAATACTTCACAAATACAATCCTTCTCTCCCCCAGATATGTTAGAGATGTCACAAAGCTACAGACACACATTACCACTAGTGTTGAGCGAACCCGCACTGTAACGTTCGGGTCCATACCGAACTTTCGGGTGTCCGGGGCCCGGACCCGAACACGGACATTTCAAAAAACGTTCGGGTTCGGGTCCGGGGTTCTGGTATTTTACTCCAGGTGTTGAGAAGCTGCAGGGCAGCCAATCAACAAGCGTTTCACGGGTTTGCCCTTAGAAGCCATCACAGCCATGCCTACTAATGGCATGGCTGTGATTGGCCAGTGCATCATGTGACCCAGCCTCTTTATAAGCTGGAGTCACTTGATGCTGCAGTCGCATGCTCTTGGGTTAGCTGTAGGGAGAGGGAGCTGACGGCGTCAGGGAGAGATTAGAGACATTTTAACAACATCTGATCCTGCATCCTGAGATAGATTACTACTGCTGTGCTGTTGCTCTGAGGACAGATAGCAGAAATTTGAAATTTCACATACCTCTGCTTTGAGTTGCAGATCAAACTCTGCATAAAACAACGATCGCTACGATCGTGCTCAACGATCAGATTGTTGGACTAATTTGAGATTTCAAATACCGCTGCTTTGAGTTGCAGATCAAACTCTGCATAAAACAAC
>BLSH010001804.1:11141-38131 GCA_018402905.1 Glandirana rugosa
ACCAGAAGCAGACCTCCTCACACAGTAGTGAAGGCCAAGGACACCCGTTGAAGGTTTCTGCCCAACAGCCCCTATGGAGGGGAATGAGTCCGGCACATACGTGGTAAAAACCACACCCGTTTAAATACCCGTCTAAGTGTCCACTGCACCTTGTTCCCACGTGCGGGGAAGTTGTTTGGAGGGTCGTGTATACGTTTACATCCTGTGATTAACTTTCGACCTACCGTTACACCTTTTATTTATCGTATCGTCATGTGGTTACTTGATTTTGTTGTTTCTGGTATCTATTAGCAAATTTTTCCAACACCCTGAAGACCTCTCTTTCACATTATGACACATTTCTTACACTCCTACATATTTTTTTACACCCTTCCATATATTTTACATTTTTTTTTTTTTTCAAATTGGTGAACTGTTGACCCGTGAATTTGGGGGAATTGTTGGTCTGGTTAAAAGTCGAAAGTCACGAGAGTGTGAAACTAGTGTTGCATGACTGAGTAATTGTCATTCAAAGTGTGAGAGCACTGAAAGCTGAAAATTGGTCTGGTTGTTAAGGGGGTTTAAGTGCCCAGTTGTCAAGTGGTTAAACTTTTTTTTTTTTTTACATTTTATATACCTTCCCACATTTTTTTATACATCCTCACATTCTTTACACAGTATTACACTTTCTCTCCAGAAGTCCCACAACCTTTTTAAACGATTATCTATGGTCTTTGTTGTTTTAGTTCATTGGTGTACTGCTATGCTATTTATTTTCCACATTGCCATCCAGCTTTCAATTAGTGTCCTACATTTGCATATGTGCTGGGAGGTTTGTTGAAGGGGCGTGCACCCTTGTTCCACGTCACCTGTGAATCTGCCCATAAATTTGCCCACACCAAAAATGGTGCATACACGGCCTGAGTAAGGGGAGGTATCCCCGACAACCCGTCTTTGGAAGTTGCCCACAGGAACCGGAAGTGATGACACACTCCTCCAGACGAAGACCAGGAAGTGCCGGAAACCACCGTTCCTTCCTTGCATACTCTGGAGACAGCCTTCACTCTTTCCTTTGTGACAGCAATGAACTTTATGGACACTAAGCCCGCAGTGGCTGACACTGCAACGCTATTTGCACTACTACCTTTGTGAGTACCTTTGCACTTCTTGTTATAATAAAAATTTTCGGTTTACACTTAGAGGCGCGCCTGCCTTCTCCTTTTTGATGTACTACACAAACAGACCTAGCACATTAAGACAAGCTCCCGGTGTACTTCTAGGGGAATACGGCTTGCGGAACTCTCCTGTACCCAATTCGCCTCCCGACACCCAGACAAATAGGAGGCTGTCCTTGCGGAGCCCAATTTCTTTCCCCCTCCATCCTCAGAGTAGCGGCTAAAGGATTACAAACCCTATCCCCTTGTTCAGCATGTTACAGTTCTTTAATTGGATAAGGCTATTTACTATTTTGTTCTCCGAAGCAGCTCAACTTCAACTCAACTCACCTCAGGCTAGCCCTACTGTTTTGCTCCCACTAATAAAGTGGGCTACTATGGCTCAATCCAGCTCCCATACTAAAACTTTATCCTAGCAGGTACATTGCTTCATCCTCCAGATGGAGGAGCACCTCCGAAAGGTTACAAAATGATCATCTCCAAGACACAGTCCTCAAGAACCACCTCATCAAAGCCAAAAGTGACTCACAGGAAGTCAATAGATCACGACCCCCTCCAAGCTCAACACAGCAACTGGGTAAAGTACTCTTATTCATTAAAAACACAGGTCACAATGCCCTTAACACTAGTTTCTCTAAATGTCCACAGGCTAAATAGTCCTTTCAAAAGAAGGGCGACATGGAAAGAAGGCATAAAGTTACAGGCTGATGTTCTAAGTATCCAGGAGACTCATTTCCAGGAATCTAAGGCTCCGCAATGCTCCCATAATCTTTTCTCACACATATTTAAAGCGAATGCCCCAGTCAAAAAAAATGGGGTTATGATTGCAATATCCTCAAAAGTGGCATTTCAAATGTATGATATCTTCACGGTCCCTAAGGGAAGATACATAATCTTAATTTGTAACATTAATAATGTACATTATACAATTGTTAACCTGTATGCCCCAAATGTTGGTCAACTCAAATTTCTGAGGAACCTTTTTAAAAAAATAGAGAGGTGCCGGAGGGGCTTGCTCATACTGATGGGGGATTTCAATACCATAATTGACCCAAAACTTGACACATCTAAATCAAGCACACGCCCAAGACAAACGCTGCAACAATTTATAAAAATCAACCAATTGTATAACCCGTGGAGATGCCTCCACACAGACTAAAGGGATTTCACGTATTTCTCTGCACCACACGGGTCATACACAAGAATAGACCTAATTTTGACAGATCTGAACATTTTACACATGATTCAAAAAGCTGAAATTTTTCCCATAACATGGTCAGACCAGGCCCCCATCAGAGTGACGATCTCAGAAGACACCAAAGGCCTTCCGACACGCCTCTGGAGAAACAATGCATATTTATTTGCCAACCAAACTCATAGGGACAGACTATTAACACAACTTGAGGAATTCTTCCAACTCAATTCTACCCCAGAATCTGCCACACCTACTATATGGTGCATGCACAAGACCTACATTAGAGGTCTCTTAATACAACTAGCGGCTAGAGAAAGGAAGAAGAGACTAAAAGAGATGGAAGATGCACTTGCTTTAATACAATCACTAAAACAACATCATAAAACCACACATGACCCCTCAACTGTCACAAAATTAACTAAAGCTAGGAATGACCTAAAACTTCTTATGATAGAAGACTCGGAACACCAAACATGAAAATTAAAAGCACTCCACTACTCGCAAGGCAATAAAGCGGGCAAACTCTTAGCCTCCCAATTAAAAAAAATTGAAGAATAAAAAATTCCATAGCATTCATCCACAATCAGAAAACCCAAGAAAGTATAACACACCCAAAAGAAATTGCAAATTATTTTAGGAACTATTATCAGGAGTTATACAATTTACATAATGACCACACCTCCACCCAACCAGACCAAAGCACTATAGATCAATACTTAACCTCCCTGACCTTGCCCAGAATAGAGGAAGAGAAATTGCAAGAACTAAATTCTCCTATAACCACTTTAGAAATCACTAGAGTAATTAACTCTCTCCCTAATAATAAATCACCAGGAGCAGATGGACTATCAACTCAATATTATAAAACTTTCCAATCTATCCTCACTCCACATCTAAAGTCCCTATTTAATTAAATTATGTCCACAGGTAAATTCCCCATGGAAATGCTAAAAGCTATCATAGTTACACTGCCAAAGCCAGGAAAAGAACCAACTACCCCACAAAACTTTTGCCCGATTTCACTTCTAAACACTGACCTAAAGATATTTTCAAAAATATTAGCAAACAGACTTATATAAATAACACCATCCCTTATAAATATGGACCAAGTGGGATTAGTAAAAGGCCGGCAGGCGTCAGACGGCACCAGGAGGATGATAGGGCTCCTCACGAAACTAGAACAGAAAAAAGCCAAAGCAGCCTTCTTAGCATTAGATGCTGAGAAGGCCTTTGATAGGGTTCATTGGGGATACCTTCAGGCTACCCTAACAAAGTTTGGTTTTCAAGGCCCCATTCTTACAGCTATCTCAGCCCTATATTCGACCCCTACAGCTCAAGTATATACTTCCACAACTCTCTCTGACCCATTTGCAATCACAAATGGGACGAGACAAGGTTGCCCTCTATCCCCCATCATTTTTATCTTAGTCATGGAACCATTTGCTCAAGCTATCAGAAATAACCCCCAGGTACACGGTATCAAAATAGCAGTATATACACTTAAAATTGGACAAGATGGTTAGGGTGGTCCTGCTCCTGGGAGCTTACAATCTAATAGTAAGGGGCTGCTGGAACAATAGTTGATAATTGTGAAGGATGAACTGATGGGAGAAATAGAAGGTTCAGTCATTATCTGAAGGCAAGATAGGCCTCCCTGAAGTGAAGAGTTTTCAGGGATCACCTAAAAGTGGACAGAGCAGATGATAGCTGGACAGATTGGGATAAACTGTTCCAGAGCATAGGAGAGGCTCTGGAGAAGTCCTTGAGATGAGCATGGGAGGAGGAGACAAGGGATCTAGACAACATGAGGTCTTGGAAGGAGCGGAGAAGACAGTTTGGGTGATATTTGAAGACAAGATTGGAGATGTATCTTGAGGCAGAGTTGTAAATGGCTTTTTAGGTTATTGTTAATGTTTTGAATTTCATTTGTTGGGCAATGGGAAGTCCCAGTGGAGGGATTGGCGAGAGTGGTGGGAAGTTGGAGAAGCCTGGCAGCAGCATACATGATAGACTGAAGAGTGGATAGCTTGCGAAGAGGTAGGCCTATGAGGAGGGAGTTACAATAGTCAACATTTGTGGCAAGTTAGGTTAAACCACTCATTCAAACATTACCAATGATCTTACTTTTTGGCACCATCAAGGATGCACAACACCATTTAGAAATTGACCACTCAGCTCTGAATGCCCTGCTACCACAACTACAGGGCTTGCTCGAGGCCCACCTGAAGCCTAAGATTGAAGATAGCTTTCATGATAGAATGAAGAGGGGATAGCCTGCAAAGTTGCTTAGTGGTTCAATGGTTAAAAAGGGGTATATTTTGGAGATGTCAAGAAGGTGAAGTCTGCAAAATCTGAACAGCAATCTGACAGGGCAGCATCCAGGATTACACCTAGCACTCTGGCATAAGGGGAGGAACTGATGATTTTATTATTGATCTTGATGGAGGAGTCAGGGGAGGGGGCACGGGAAGGAAGGAATATTATGAGCAGTGTTTGAGGAAGCGGTGTGACATCCATGCTGATATGTCAGTTAATAAGTTAGTAATGCGAGAGGAGACTGAAGCAGTGAGGTAAGGAGTACAGAGATGGATTTGTGCGTCATCAGCATAGTAATGGTATTGGAAGCCATGTGAGTTTATCAAGTGGCCAAGGGAGGAGGTGTAGCTGGAGAAGAGGAGAGGTCTGAGGACAGAGCCTTGGGGGACCCCTACAGAAAGAGGATTTGGAGAGAAGGGGGCCAAGGGAGTGGAGTTTTTTGAGGAGGAGGGGATGGTCAACAGTATCAAAGGCTGCAGAGAGGTCTAGTAGTATGAGTATGGAGTAGTGACCATGGGTTTTAGCAGTTAATAAATCATTAGTGAGTTTTAGTAGGGCAGTTTCAGTGGAGTGTAGTAAGCAAAAACCAGCCATGGGACAAAATGGATGTGGTTAGTGAGGTAGGAGCTCAGATGGCTGTAGACTAAGCGTTCTAAAGGTTTTGATGGAAACAGGAGCAAGGCTCTAACTCACCCATCTTGTCCCCATGTTTATGGGCCGTGGTTGTGGGGGACTTCAGGCAGGATGTTTATTGGAATCTGGAAGCCCTCTTTAACAAGAGGCTCCTCGGATCTCACCCCCCATGTGAATGAGTATGGGGTATATAGTACCCCTACCCATTCACCAAGAAATTGTAAAAATAAATAAAAGCAGGAGGCAGTTCTTGACTATTCCCTTATTAATAATCCACCATCAATCACGATGATGATACTATTGTCGAACCCGAAAAGCAAAAAAAAAAAAAAAACGCTCTGCCGTCAACTAAGGCAAACCGCCAACTGCCTTGCCGCTTGACAGTTCTTATATAGGTAAGGGCGGGGCCACCTGGTAATGTCACCGGTGGCACTGACCCCCTAGTGATGTCACTGACCCAGCATGCACCCTAAATTGAGGGCATGTGGCCTGGTATGGTACGGGGGGGGGCACTTGCTGCATGCTCAGATAACGGTCTGGTATGGATTATGGGGGGGGCCACGCCATTTTTTTTTTACTATTAAGATGTGGGGGTTCTGCCTAAAATCCATACATGACCCTTATTCAAGCATGTAGCCTGGTTAAAACGAGGAAGGGGGTGGTAGCAAGCATACACCCCTTCCCCCTCCTGATCAATACAAGGCCACATACTCTCAACATGGAGAGGGTAACTTGTAGGCCCCTTGCAAAGGACCCCCATGTAGTTTTTCTTTCTCACTATCTTATTACCGCAATGCTTTTATTTTTTTATTCAGCTGTCAGCGGGGAAGCCTATTGACAGTTGATGATTGCAGATTCGGTGTGTTCACCAAATAGGTGAACAGGCCATGTTCAGGCCGAACTTTTGCTCGGCCCGAACTGTTCACCCAAACTCTACTTGAGAGCAGTGACCAAATTACTGGGTGGAGGCGGTGGTAGAGAAAGAAGAGAGTTAAAAGTAGAGAAGACATAACAAGGATTGGAGGACAGAGTATTAACCACTTCAGTGCCGGAAGGATTTACCCCCTTCCTGACCAGAGCACTTTTTGCAATTCGGCACTGCATCGCTAACTGACAATTGTGCAGTCCTGCGACATCTGACATTTTTGCCACTCTTGTGGGCCTAATGACATTTATACAGTGGTCAGAGCTAAAAATAGCCACTGATTACTATATAAATGTAATTGGCAGGGAAGGGGTTAACCTGTAGGGGGCGATCAAGGGGTTAAATGTGTTCCCTCAGTGTATTCTAACTGTATGGGGGCAGGGACATGACAGATCTAGCTGATCGCAGTTACAGGGATCAGTATATCACTGGCATGTCCCCTGTCAGAACAGGAAACCGCCATGTTTACATCGGCCACACTCACGGAGCAGCCAGCCGGCGCACACCCAACTGCAACTGCAGCTGTGTGAAAAGCCGTTTATATACGGTGATTTGCGCTTCTGAGCTATTTTGCTGCAGTAAAAGTACGCGAGGCGGTCGGCAAGTGGTAATGAAAGTGACAAAGTCGGCTTGTTTGGCAGCACGGATGGAGGAATTGTATTTTAAGAAGGCGGATTTATATAGTGTGAGGGCATTCTGGGATTTGGTTTTACGCCACAAATCGCTCCAGTCACGTATTTTAAAGAGAGCTTCCTGATTCTGACAAGTTTCCAGCCCATAAACAGACAAGGTCATTTGCTGGGTGGAACCCCCTGGCAAGATACCCTTACCATGTTGAGGGCATGTAGCCTGGTATGGTTCAAGGGGGGAGGTCAAACACTTGCTGCTCCCCCAACCTGCCTAGCCCTGCTGAATTCTTGGATAAGGGTCTGGTGTGAATTTTGAGGGGGGGCACACATTTTTTTTAATACTTTTTGCCTTGGGTTTCCACTTAACCACTTCAATACTAGCTTGTATTACTCCTATATTTGCAAGCCATTTTTGAATTTTCAGTGCTGTGATACTTTGACTGACAATTATGCATGCAACACTGTACCCCTAATAATAGTATTTTACATACTGTCATCAGAACAAGTGCAGTGTAACTCTGGTCACATTGTACTGATTTTCGTGATCATGTACAATGGCTGGCTGTAGACAGAACTCAGAGAGTAAAAAAAAATCATCACACCCCCTCGAGCAGTGCATAGTCACTATGGTGACATTATTCTGCTGTGTCTATTGATTAGATACACTGGATGGATGCACTCATGCCACTGTATAAATGTCACATAGTGGCACTGCTATAGTGACATTTTTTTACATATTGTCACCAAAGTGCAGTGTCACTATGGTGACATTGTACTGCTTTGACAGTGATCACGCACAATGGCTGGCTGCACTGATATCACTGCATGTCAGTGTAGCCAGCCATTGTCTCTGATCACTGCCACAGCAGTACAATGTCACCAGACCAGTGCAGCCAATCATAATGTTCTCGATAATCACCACACCAGCTCCAGTGTCACCATAACAGTGCAACTAATCACACTGCCCCCCAACCACCACCTCACCAGTCCTAGCTTCTCCAGACCAGTGTAAGCCAACAACAGTGTTCCTGATTACTGCCACACTAGTGACCGTGTCACCAGAGCCAGTGCAGCCACCAGCAATTTACCTGAACACTGCTACACAATTGCAGTATTTTCCTGCCACATGTACTCATCCTGGCCTGTTTATTATCCATATTTCTGCTTGCTGCCTGGACTGATGCTTTGCCATTTGCTGACCAAGTCTCTGCCTTCCGTCTGAACTGAGCCATCTGCACATACTACTGATTATCTATGTTTCTGCAAGACACAAGTCCCAGCCATCCCCTGGGGACAACAACACTCTTGGAACCATAGAAACTCTTTTGCCCTTCCTTTTTTCAGGCTCCTGAACTTCCTGGCCAGTGAATATGGCATTCCCTAGGCAGCCACATACCAGTAGGTTAAGCTTGCTTGTCTTAAAGGAACTGGTACTGCTATAGATGATGCTACACTAAGCTATATTCCCTGATCACTTGTACAGAGGTGACCATTACAGCACACACTTTTTGCTACAACTGGTTGATTTTTTTGATACACAAGATATAATGTCTGGTGCCTAATCAGTCCAAACATTGAAAAAGTCTCACAGATGTGGTATCCCCATGCTCGGTAGGAGAAGCAGAATGTGCTTTAGGGTGTAATTCTAAGTATGCCCAGGCTGTGTGGTAGAAGTAGACATATCTTATTCATTTACAGCTGTATATAAAAAATACATGTAGTGCCACACCTGTAAGGGCTACTGGAAGATGTCTGTCCCTAAAGGTTGCCCTGACCTTGCACACCTCTCGCCACCTCTGATACCCTGAGTTCTGGCATAATTCAAAGAGAGAGTACACTTGCAAAAGACACCAGAGAAAAAATAGAAAAGTGAGGCCCGGAGCAAAAAATAAAAAAAAATTGTGTAGGGCAAGCATGACGGTGTGAAAAGGGGAGACAGGCAGGAAGGAGTTAACAATTAGGAATAAGATGGCTCAGTTATTTGAAGGAGGGCTTACCTCCAGGAGTTCTCACGTGCTCGGAGGTCTCGGCCTCCGGAGCGCTTCTCCGCGGACCTCTCCCCCAGAGCTCTGCACCATTGTAGGAGCCCTGATCGGGACCCTTCAAGCCCTGGAAGGAGTTCCCCACAGCTCTGCGGATGGGGGCTCGCCCGGCGTCAGGCTCAGGACCATGCTGACTTCTCCCCTTTTGATGCGCCAGTCAGGGAGCAGTCTCAGCGCGGGAGGCGCTCTGCAACGACCACTGGGCCATCTCCAGCAGCGGCCGGTGGCTCTTCCAGGTTACCACAGCCCCCAGCTATGTCAGCGTCACTGAGGAGCTGAGTGACCAGACCAGAGGCGAGCACCCAGGGCCTAGGTGCTTGGAAAACACATCCAGGAGATCAGTGGGTGGATCCAATGTGAGGAAGCGGGGCCAGCGGCATCATGGACCTTCATTTTCCAAGTCCAAAACTGCTGGGGTGCTTTGTACAGCTGACCAGCGGGATGCGGTGTGGTAGCAATGGAAACAGTCCTAGATGCAGAGACCAGGTTGGCTAGGACAGGTCACACCTAAATCTGTGTCTACTACAGACAAAACATCTTTTTTGGGGTGCTTTTTGGGTCAGGGTACCAGGGAGGACATCCGGAAAATGCTTCTCATGCAGCCGGCTCACTGCATCTGGATTGAGCCACAGCAACTTCTAGAAACAAAAGGGCTATGATGATCTCTTCCTGACGCTTTGTATATACATAGATGTTGAACATGGACAATTAGAATAAATATACAGACCCTTTTTTTACCAGTGTCTGGCTTTACGGGCAATTAACCAATTGCTGACCGCCCGCTAAGGCTTGACGGCGGCAACTTGGCTCGTTATCGCATATCGCCGTCAAGCGACGGCGGCCGTGGTCGCGCGGCATGAGTGCACGTGCAAGCTTGTGGCGCTCTCACTGTGATCGGATTTGCTTTGGGACCGATCAGTCTACAGGGCCAGGCCAATTATATTTGGCCTGGACCTGCTGATTGGTCTTGGCCAATGAAATGGCTCCTCTGCCTCTGTAATGTAAACAGAGGCATGGGAAGTGAGCTCATCTCCCTCCCCAAAGCCCTTTTCGGTTCCGGTGAGGGAGAGAGAGCATCTAACCGTGAGTTGCACAACACTACACTGACACCAGTACATGTTAGGGGGTGATCAAGGGGTTAAAAGTGTGCCTGACTGGGGCCCCCCCCCCCCCAGTTTGCCCCTTCATTGCTGTCACCCCCTGTCACTGTGTCATATAGTGAAGTGATCTGATTTTTACTGATCGCTGTACTTGTGACACTAAATCATTGTTAGGATAGGTTAGTAGTAGGCCCAGGTAGGTATAAATCCCACCCCTACCCCCCCAATAAAGGTTTTGACCCCTTGATTGCCTACTGTCACCTGTGATCACTGTATAAGTGTCACGGGAGACACTTGTTAGATAGAGGTTTTTTTTTTTTTATACCTAATAAAGGTGACATCATTTAGGTTTTAGCGTGCGTTAGAGTCAGCGTAAATGCCAGGCAGGGCCAGTACTCTGACACACACACACACACACACACACACACACACATATTAGATAGGTGTTAGATACTATTTGCAGTATCTGATCAGATCAATATATGATCTGATCAGATATATATTGGCGTCCTCAGTACATTAGTGTTATAAAAAATGCGGCGTTAGCGGGATCAGCCCAGATACCTGCTAGCACCTGCGTTTAGCCCCTCTACCCATCCCACCCAAGTGCAGTACCTAATAGATCACTGTCCCTTACAAAACACAACACACAAATCTGCAGCGCTTGCCGAGATCACGCCCGATATCTGCGAAATCTGACAGTGATTTTGGTAGCATTTGAAACAGGCTCTGACAACCAGGTGCGCTTTTTTGCCAATGAGTCACGCTAGTGTACGTTTCAAATTTAGAGGCCAAAATGTCCAATCGCACGTACACTAGTGAAGAGGCCTACACGTTGCTGAGCATGACAGATGAGAGTGGTGGGGAAGCTCCACTGTCAGATTCAGGCTCAGCATACAATCCTATAGACAGCAGCAGCACTCTGTCAGATAGCTCTGATGACGGAGTGGTCCCTACTAAGGTCAGGCATACCAGATCCTGTTCTGCTGTCGCTGAGGTGCTAGAACTGCAGAGCTCTCGTATGGAGCAGAGAGCCAGTACTAGCACCGCTACTCCTTCTGGTGACCTGGGAAGCGCCAGCGGCCTAGTACTCCCTGGTCATAAACAAACCAGCACTGCAGTAACACTTGGTGACATGGCGAGTCCCATAAGTGCAGTTCAAGCTGGTGTGGCTAGCACAAGTAATGTCCTGCAGCCACGAAGAAGACAAACACAGGCCCGCAGAACACATAGTGCCCTTCCCGCTGAATTTGCTAACCCTGATTGACAACCCATCACTGATGCAGCACCCGTACTTCCCCCATTCACTGGCCAACCTGCAATTCAGGTGAATACAGTTGATTTTACGGCCATTGATTTTTATTCACTGTTTTTCACCGAAGATCTCTATAGATCTATAGTGGACCAAAGCAATTTATATATGGTCGATTTATCGCCGCTAATCCTCAGTTGGCACTTGCCAGAGACTGGAGACCAGTTAATTAAAGTTATTTCTTGGCCTCTTCTTCCTCATGGGCAAAACAATAAAATCTGAGTTGCGGTCATATTGGTCCACTGACCCAATTCATCACATGCCCATGTTCTCTGCTTGCATGGCCAGGACATGATACGAGCAGATCCTGCGGTTTATGCACTTCAACGACAATGAACTCTGTGAACCACTTCAACCAGCAGTTTGCAGCACTTTTTATTCCCTACCAAGTTGTGTGCGTGGACGAGTCCCTGATTAAATTTTCTGGCCGTCTTGCTTTTAAACAATTTCTCCCCAGCAAGCGTGCCAGATACAGGGTCAAGATGTAAAAGCTCTGTGACAGGGCAACAGGCTATACATATAGTTTTCTGGTTTATGAGGGAAAAGACAGTCACATAGAGCCGGAAGAATGCCCAGACTACATAGGGAGTGCTGGCAAGATTGTGTAGGACTTGGTGTCGCCCTTTTTCGGAAAGGGGTACCACTACTACGTGGTCATTTATTACACGAGTGTGCCACTTTTTAGTAAATTGTTTGATCATCAAATTGGCGCATGTGGCACTGTGCGATCTAATCACCAGGGCTTACCCCAATGGCTTGTCTTAGATGTAGTAGTATGTTGCTGGTCTTCTCAGGCTCTCCTGTCCCACCAGGGAATGCCAGAATGCAGCCGGTGGTTCCCACAGCTGACCATAGAGCTGATCAAAGACTAGAATGGCTCCAATCATCTCTATGGCCTAAGAAACCGGAGGCTACGAGCATTTTGTGACTTCAGTTTTGCCGGATATAAACAGCGCCATTGGAAAGCATCTTATCACACAGATGTTAATGTAGTCAGATGCTTTAAGGGTTGAGGAAAGATCTAGAGACTAGTAGACCCCAAATTAAAAAAAAAAAAAAATATGCGACACTACCTATTTTTATCATAGGGGATTTTTAAAATCCCTGTAATAACAATAAAGATGCTAAAAAAAAAAAAAAGGATGAAAGGGACAGCGTAAAAATAAATTATAAAGCGGTGGTCTCGTGTCATATGTAAAGATCATGGGCAGTAATTCTAGCAGTAGACCTCCTCTGCAGATCTAAAGTGGTAACCCGTAAAGGCTTTTAAAAATGTATATAGTTTGTTGCCACTTTGCAGGTGTGCGTCATTTTTAAATCATGTCATGTTTGGTGTCTATGCACTCGACATGAGATCATCTTTTATATTTCATCAAACATTTAGGCAATATAATGTGTTTTTGTGCATTAAAATTCAAAAAAGTGTTTTTTTCCTCAAAAATTGCTTTTGAAAAATCGCTGCTTTTTTTTCACAAATACTTTGTGAAATAAAATTGCAACACCCACTATTTTAATCTGTAGGGCCTCGGCTTTAAAAAAAATATATACTGTTCGGGGGTTCAAAGTCATTTTCTAGTAAAAATATCTCATGTAAACAAAAAGTGTCAGAAAATACTTGGTGTTTCAAGTGGTTAGAAGAGTGGGTGATGTTGGGCATAAAATGCCAGGGCAGTTCAAACCCCCCAAATGACCCCATTTTGGAAAGTAGACACCCCAAGCTCTTTGCTGAGAGGCATGTTGAGTCCATGGAATATTTTATTATTTTGTCATAAGTTCGTACGTACACAAGTCAAAAAATAGAAAGTATCGTATGAAAAATGCAGCGGCCATGCGGTGGTTTGAAAACAGAGTCCAAGCCCGCTTTCTCGTTAGGATACTGTGCATTCCACCGGCCGAGCCGTGCAAACCGGAAGTAACATGGGCACGTGAGATTGACTCCGACTTACGCGTTTCGCCATTGACGTCACCTGAGGTCGCTGCATTTTTCATATGATATTTTCTATTTTTTGACCCGTGTATGTACAAACTTTTTAATGGATACAGAATAAAGAAATTGGTTTTTAAGGAATTACACTATCGACCCCTTTCATTTTTTCCCCTTACTACCTGGATGTGGACGGTTGTGTTAAGGACATCAAGGTAGCGGTGGCCTATGATCCCTGGTAACCCTATGAATACCTAGATTGGCATCCATGCGTTTTACCCCTGCAGGGGCGACGCCGTCTGGTAAGTGGGGTATCTGAGGGGAGCACAAGTGTCCTGCATGCTAAGACAACAGATTGCCCCACGCACAAAGAATTTGATATAAACTACTGTTAAAAACCTTGCATATATTATTTAAGGACCAAGAATCTTGTTTTCCCTATGGCACACCAGTGGCTTAAAAACCACCTAGGACTTCAATGTTGAGCACTAGCACTTATGTACTGTGATGATTATACATTTGCACATACTGGAAGGCACATGCTTGCACAAAATATTACTAGTTTATTGTATGGAATTTTTTCTAAGGTTGACACATGCACTAGTTATTTATAAGGTTGAATAATATTTATTTATAAATATTTATAAATTGATAGAAGGATTAATTTCAACACAATATAGAGCACCTTATTAGTATTATACATTTCACTTGGGCAGTGCCTAGTCCCTATATCTTATACCTTCAATTTAACTCCTCCATCTGGCGGAGATTTAGGACGGCAGCAGCCTGTCAATTTGTCCTAACCGCAGTATCCCAAAATCTTTACAGTGGACCAATATGACCATGACTCATTCTTTTTATTAATGCCCATGTTGAGGGTTAGGCCCAGAAAAGTCTTACATTCGGAAAACATGATACGTTTCCATGCAAATTGTCTGGCAAGGCTCGAATTTGGGTTTGTGGTGATAACTTGATTGACATATAAATTGCTTTGGTCTACAATAGATCTGTACAGATCTACAGTGAAAAACAGCTCAAAATGCTTCTCTTTAACTGACAATTGGGCAGTCATGCGACACTGTACCCAAACGAAATTGACAAAAAAGAGCGTCAATTTTGAAAAAAAGAACACTATATTTTTTGCTTTTTGCTATAATAAATATCCAAAAACAATGCAAAAAATCTCTTCCTCAGTTTAGGCCAATATGTATTCTACATATTTTGGTAAAAAAAAATCTCAATTCAGCGTATATTGATTGTTTTGCGCAAACGTTATCACGTCTACAAAATGGAGGATAGATTTATGGTATTTTTATTATTATTTTTTACTAGTAATGGTGGTGATCTGCGATTTTTAGCGGGACTGTGACATTGCAGCGGACAGATCGGACACTTTTGACACTTTTTTGGGACCAGTGACATTTATAAAGCAATCAGTGCTATAAAATATAAGACCCTTATTTGAACATGCAACCCTGCAATCTAGGAAAGGGAGGGGATGAGCGAAGTTCCCCTACTCACAAAAAAAGTAAATAAACATGCAAAGCTTTTGTTCTGTATGAAAAAAATAAAAAATGTTCCACAATGTAAATCCATCATAAATCACATCATCCAGTGATGCAGATCCTTGGAAATCCTAATGAACGATGCCTACTTACCCTACAAAAGAAAAAACCCAACATGGTCTATCACATTGTTTATGTGCCATGAATGACAGTTTCAAGACTTTACCACTAAATGTAAACAAAGGGGTATGCTCTCGAGTTTCCACCAATAAATTAAAGAAGGGCGCATGGTCTCCCAGTGATGTCATTGACCAAGTGCGGACAAGACCATCTACAGTAAAATATATAATTTTTGGGACCCCACTTAAAAACAAACAAAAAAAAACTGCATGGACCCCACAAATGTCTATATTATTTATGATCTAGTTCATATTTGGTCAATGATGTCACCAGGACATCATGTCATGTCCTGTTTACAAACATGAAGGGTCTGGTATGAATTTTGGGTGGAACCAACGTTGTTGTTTTTTTTTCATTTTCACCACCCCTTTGTTTGCATTCACCTGTCAGCATGAATCCTCCACAGAATTATTGTTGTTAGGCTGCCAGAGGCTGTGTCTTCCTATCAACCAGGAGCCCTGAGCTGGAAGCTGTCACATTTATCAGTGGTACTAATACTGCTGCTAATTGTTTCACTTCCTGCTGCAGCTTGAGATTTGGCCCTGCCGAACACTAGTTTGGTTCAGCCATTCGCTGAACTTTCAAAATACGCAAACTTCTCTCTGAACATGAACTCCAACTAAGCTGGTTATGTATCCCTAGTTAGAAGAATATATAGTGTCCACTGACATATTACAAAAGTGTGTTAATGACTACCATGTTGGTATAAGAGATACTTAGCGGCCACCAGCATGTTACAAGAGACCTTTAGTGACCAAAATCATATTTACATGACAAAAAATAAAAGAATCCTATTTCTTGCCTCTTTCCAGTGTTGTAATTGCTGACAATGTTCTATTCTCTTACAGGTTTTGATGGTAATTTATCATCGGTTAAATGTGCCCACTTTAAAGATGGCAACATGATCTTGGAAACACCAACACAGGTTGAACAAGGTTATATAATTTTTGAGTATCCTGACTTTTCCTGCCTGGGCCCTCTGTTGTCACTTGTGAAAAAAAAGACCCCGATTCATGGAATTGTACTCATCTACTTACAGATAGTTTGCCCGGGAGAGCCGGAATACCAAGAGTACAAAATTCATCTTTATCTACTTCCATCCACTATCCATATAAGAGAGGTAAAGGAGAGCTCTGAAAAGAAAAGATTTTATATTTTTATGGTGCATACGTTCTGTTTAAATGCCCAACTCTGGCAATTGGACAACAAAGTGCTATTTAGGCTGCTTTCCAATGCTGAGGTACGGTTACAGAAACTCAGGATGTCATATTTACCTGCTCTGTGCAATAGTCCTCCTCTTTTCAAGTCCCCGACTGGCGCTCCTCCCCTGCCAAGTGCCCCCCATAGCAAGCCACTTGCTATGGGTGCATCCGTGCGTGCTCGCTTACAAGCCATGGCCATGCTATGTGTGTCCATTGACACGCAGAGTGCAGTTCAGCCCTGCCTTATCCCCCGCTCCTGGCAGTGCTGGAACGCAATGGAGCTCAGGTGAGTAATTTGGGGGGGGGGGGGCTATGGAGGAAGCTGCACCCAGAAGGTTTTTTATCTTCAAGCATAGAGTGCAAACCTTCAGCCTTTAAAACCACTTTAAAGCCCTGATGGATAGAGAGTTTTGTGACTACCAAATGTGTTGGCTTGTGTACTTTATACATGTGTGGAATAGAATCCTGCTTTGGAGTCTAAAACTCCAGTAAGGCACTTCAAGTTTTAGACTCAAACATTGCTTACCAAAATACCTGGGGTCAGTTATTCTCAGAGCCTAGAGGGAACAGTGACATCACCCCCTCCATCAAGTGCTCAGTCCTTGTGATTGACTGTTAAACACATAGCCACATGCTACTCTATATACAATGGGTGTTTTGCTGCTGTTAGGCTAGAGGTAGGGGCAGTGGGAGATTATGGACAGGTAAATATTGGGGTTCATGGGGGAGTGACTGACACTGTCACTGTAGCACTGCCCCAGGGGGGCTGCTTAGTATTTCTGGTTCCTCTGCACTAAGACCCCCTTGGCCCTCCAACCCCCCTGACACTTTTGGTTCAGACATAATATTAGGTACACACTGCAAAAACACTAGGACACAGATTTAAAGAACTCACACTTAGTCTTTACTGAAACCAAAGTATAGTACCACAGACAGATTCTAAACACCCAAGTCTTTCTTGGTTGCATTGGCTCAGATATAGAATTCCCCTGATTTAGACAGCCTACAACAGTTACTGAAATTTGCATGCAATACACACAGTGAACAAAAATAATTTTACAACAGGAAGATTAGTTGTAGTAAGCTTATTCACTCTAATATTTGCTGAATGACTTGGTACCCAAGTATGGGGAATATCCCAGGTCAGCCTATGCACTCTTTTCACCCTGAGGGAAGAGAGAATGATAGCAAATATGACCCAGGCCCTTGTGGGACAGCGAGGCCGGTAACAGAGTATCCTTCCAATGTATTAAGCAAGATGTCTGTTTACAGTGTCTTTGTGGAATGCTTAGATGTCTCCAGGTACAAGGTGTCTATACACAGTGTTCAACAAGTGCTATGGCAATTTAATGAAGCCGGGGGAATGGGCGTCCGCCCTCTTACCAACTGCAGAACCCGACGGGATCTTCTGGGGCGATGGCTGTGGGCATGGAACTCCCCAACGTTGAGACCACAGATGACGGCCTGTTGTCTGGCGAACCCGAGGGTGGCAGCTGATGGGTAGGATGATGCTGCAATGTCCTCTGGCTGATGACCCTCTGTGATGGACCCTTGAGGTTCCCTCAGAAGCCTCAGATCCTCTTGTAGTAGGCCGCGACTGCTTTCTCCCCCAGCGTGGGGAGAGGAGTGTCTGACCAGGCCCAGGAACAAGAGAGCGCCAATACAGCTGACCTAGTCTCGTAAAACCTCCCCCCGCCACACCTCTGATGACATGGCTTTCTGGGATAAGTCCCGTCGTAACTTCCTGGTTTTAATCCACTCTGGACGCGGAGGTATGAAATCACTTGCTCACACCTGGCACTAGACGAACATAACATTACACAGACAAAGGTGAGGGTGGTCCGCAAATAGAATAGCTGTAGTCCACTGGCGGCTTCATCACTTTGCCCCAAAAGTTTGTGACAGTGTCTCTAAGGTGCTCGTGCTGCGATGCATTGGACATATATGAAGGGGGCTTACTGTTTCCATTATTTAGCAGTATACAAAAGTAGCGCCCATTCACATTTGTGCTTCGCAGTAATGTGTTGTAAAACACTCAAACTACTACAAACACACAGCATTGCACGTGGTTAGTGGGACATGTCCGCTGACATCCGCCGCTATCAGTTCCGATCCTGCCCACCAAATCCAGATGGATGGTGGTCCTATTTTTCATACGTCTGGCGGATCTGAAATGATCGGATGAAAACGGACAGGCTTTACTTTTTTACCCAATCTCCCCATAGAGGAGAGCGGGACAAGGTCCATCTCTGCTCTGCACAATGAGCGAACATGGACCTTGTCATCCACCCGCTCAGCGGAGTGGAGTCCATCAAACAGGTGTCCGTGTGAAAGGGGCCTTAGATGTAATCTGGTCATGCACATTGCACTCTGCGGTATGCATTGCAGAACTTTTTTTTAGCTGATCCCGGGGGGACTGATAATTTATCATGAAAGTAGAGGGAAAACAGTTTTTTGGCGCCCCCACAAAATTTAAATAAATGCAACGTCACAAAGATGTTTATATTGAAATAAACAAAAAAAGGTTGTGCAGCCCACCTAAACCTAAGACTGAAATAATCGGTCTAAAGTTAAAAAGTGTTAAGTGAAAATTGCTAGGTGTATACGGTGCTCACCAAAGATCTGTGACACACAACAGTGAATTACATATATGAGACCAGATGGAATGTGATTATTTCTCTTAATGCATCATAACATAGTGCCCTAAAGTGATACCATCCACATATGTGCAGAACTTCAATACAAATATAGTGAAAAGATACGTGTCAAAATTAAAAAAAAATGAGACCAAGTCCAATTTCCAGGTAACTAAATAGAACAATAGAAATAAATAGAATAAACAAGGTTTACACTCCCTACACGGTGTTTGCAGAAGGTGCCGGTCGGACGGCACAGGAGCATGTGAGTCTGATACTTTTCTTTAGTATCACCAGGCCGTTATCTTCATATAGATGTCTGCGCAATGATATCCTGTTGATATTTTGTCTTTCATGAGCCGCCTTTGCAGAGAGATGTCCAACAACCTGCTAATTGTGCATACTATGAACTTGCATTAACCCCTGGATTGCTGGCCTAGTCTATTTAGATACCTGGAGATTGGACTTGGTCTCATTTATTTTTAATTTTGACATGTATCTTTTCACTATATTTGTATTAAAGTTCTGCACATATGTGGATGGTATCACTTTAGGGCACTATGTTATGATGCATTAAGAGAAATAATCACATTCCATCTGGTCTCATATATGTAATTCACTGTTATGTGTCACAGATCTTTGGTGAGCCGTATACACCTAGCAATTTTCACTTAACACTTGATAATTTATCATGCTGTGTTGACTTTTTAATTCTAAACCAGCCAAATTACTTGCTATGGGTGTTGTCAGTGCTTACATATTGTGTTTATACTGTTTAACCACTTCAATACCGGACGTTTATACCCCCTTCCTGCCCCGACCAATTTTCAGCTTTCAGCGCTCTCACACTTTGAATGACAATTACTCTTTCATGCTATACTGTACACAAACAAAATTTTTATCATTTTATTCACACAAATAGAGCTTTCTTTTGGTGGTATTTTAGAACCTCTGGGTTTTTTATTTTTTGCGACATAATTGAAAAAATTGCGAAAATTTTGAAAAAAAAACCACTTTTTTTTTAGTTTCTGTGATACAATTTTGCAAATAAGTAATTTTTGTTCATAAATTTGGGCCAAAACCTATACTGCTACCTATCTTTGGTAAAAAATAACCCAAATAAGTGTATATTATTTGGTCTGTGTGAAAGTTATAGAGTCTACAAACTATTGAGGGGGGGGACACAACCCCCCGGCAGACGAGCGATCTGTGATCGCCGCTCTGCGGGCCCCAAGGGGCCTGCAGTAGAGGCGAGAAGCGACCGACGTCATATGACGTTGGCCCGGATCGACAAGCAGTTCCTGCCGACGTCATTTGACAATGACTCGGTAGGGAACTGGTTAAATACCTATTGTCTACATTTCTAATAGGAATTCTGTCAATGTTTAGGTTGTCACTAAAAATGAGCTCTGTCAGTAAATTTTTTGTCAGTGAACATGGTTGATGTTCCTGTTGCAGTCTCTGGTTCGAGGAAGTAGTTGGCATCCCTGGAGGACTCGCTCTAGGGAATCCTGCCTCATCATCCAGGTTCATCCGGTCCGGGCCCTCCAGCACCACCAGCTGATCCCCCAGAGCTCCAAAATGGCTGGCAGTGGAGGTCAGGCTGGCCAGTTTGTTCTTGTCATTTGCTGGTGGCTCCACCTGATTAGTAAGGTCTGGGCAGCAACTGTAACAGTCTAGGCCGATGGGAGAGCTGCAACCCTCCTCCGGGGAAAGGTTCTGTCAGGGGAGAGAAGGCTGTGTGCAAGTTGATGGAGGTTGCCTCTGAGATAAACTAAAGATTCAACTTGTACCAGGTAAATTGCATGTTAATACAGTTCTCTTCACGCTCTTACAGGCCTGGCTAGAAAGAAGGGGGGTCATCTGGGTGGCTTTTGTAGCTGAGACAGCAAACATCAGAAAGGCAAATTAGATGACACAACATATGTTCCAAGTATTTCACACCACAAGCACACTGTCACAATTAGCTAGCTTGAAGGCAAACTCTGGACACCCCAAATACCATTCTGTTTTCTATAATGACCTGTACTTCTTCTTAAGCCCATAAAATCTGTTTTGTAGGGTTGCACTTCTTCCAAAGATCCATCTCATTTCATTAGCCTATTCTCAGCCCGTATGGATGCATTCCTTACCTTAGGATCTTGGAATGGGACCCCTGATCTAGGTTGTTCATAATGATTACCCCTAGGCCATATTGCAAAGCATGCAGAGTGCACTTCAAAATCACATCTCTTTGTTCTATAGAGATTTTTCTTCACTACTTTTTCAATGGGACTGGATAGACAGAATGTAGCTATGTGATCATACAGTCCACATAAATGGAATTTTATCTTATCTAAAGTTGTATAGCATCTCTTAACCTCCGTGGCGGTAATCCAGAGTGTGGCTTGGGGTGGAATTTCAGTACCATTAGCGGTAACCCAGAGCCACACTCGGGATTGCATCACTGGATCCAAAGCAGCATTACTCACCTTGTCCCCTGGATCCAGCAAAGTCCTCCCGCGGTGTCAGCGTGTCTGTCCCTCCGCCAGATGCCTCTGTGTGCCAGGCTCCGTTCCCTGCGAGCGTTGCGTCGCACGGGGACGGAGCCTGGCGGCAAATTCAAATAGTGAAATACACAGCATACATACAGTACACTGTAATCTTACAGATTACATTACTGTATGAAATCATTACACATCCCCTTTGTCCCTAGTGCTTTGCCCAGTGCCCTGCATGCACTTTTATATTATATATGCCAATCTTTCTGCCTGGAAAATTGAGAATGTCCATGGCATCCAAAAAGTGTCACTTTACGTCAAAAGTGTTTTTTTCATCAGTTAGAAACCAGCGATAGTAAATAAGAATCATCTGCAGAATTGAGTGATGCTGATTTTTCGGGAAATTTATCATCAAAAACTGAAAGTGACGACAGCGACAATTCTGCAACTGAGCAAATTTCAGTGTTTTTGGTTAGATTACATTATTGAATACATTTTATTACTATTATGTTATTATTTTTGATAATTATTTATAGTTATTATATTATAATTTATGATTTCATGTTTCAAACTTTATCATACCCGGGATGTCTATGAGACTCTTGTTTGGATAGATTTAAGTGAGTTATTCCTAAGAATTACAGGCCTACAATATAAAACACCAAATTTCCATGCAAAGTAATTGTACCGCTTTCAGCACCAAAAATCTGACATAATCATCCCGCCAGGGAGGTTAACAAAAGGCTTTATTTCAGAAGACTGAGAAGGTTCTGATAGTGGGATTGCTTTTTCCGGATTAGTAGTTCTTTCTTGCGGCTTACAAAATATAGGGGCATTTTTTAACCACCTCAGCCCTGGAAGGATTCCCCAGGTTAGGACCAGATCACTTTTTGCGATTCGGCACTGCGTCGCTTTAACTGACAATTGCGTGGTCGTGCGACGTTGTACCCAAACAAAATTTGCGTCCTTTTTTTGCCACGAACAGAGCTTTCTTTTGGTGGTATTTGATCACCTCTGCGTCATTTCTGATCGCCGCTATAAACAAAAGAAGAGCGACAATTTTGCAGTACTGTCCATGATACTTTTTTTATTTGCACTAACATAAAAATAAATAAAAAAAGTATAACGGACAGTACTCAATCTTCTATGGCACTATTGCACTAATACGGCTACAATCACCTCAAGCAAAAAAAAATCAAATTTCTCACTTTTTGCTAAAATACAAATTCAAAAAAAATATATAAAAAAACATTTTTTTTTCATCGGTTTTGGCCGATTTATATTCTTCCTCATATTTTTGGTAAAAAAATTGCAATCTGCGTTTATTGATTGGCTTGCGCAAAAGTGGCCGCGTTTACGGATGATGAGAATTAATGTCTGGAGTTTTTATTTTTTTTTTATTTTTTACTAGTAATGGTGGCGATCTGCGATTTTTAGCGGTACTGCGATATTGCAGCGGACATTTTTGACACTTTTTTGGGACCAATGACATTTATTCAGCGATCAGAAATTTAAATGTCCACTGATTACTGTGTAAATGTCATTGGCAGTGAAGGGGTTAACCTGCAGGGGGAGATCTAGGGGTTAACTGTGTTCCCTGGTCGTGTTCTAACTGTGGGGGGACTGGGCTACCATGGGCATAAGAGATCTAACTGATCCCAGTGACAGGGATCAGTAGATCTCCCATGCCCCCACTAACAGAGCGGAGAACCAACGTGTTTACATCGGCGGTTCCCCGTTCTTTGGCTGTGGCCGTTCATCGCCGCTCCCCGGCGTACATCGGGTCCACTTGAGCCGCGGGCACACTCCTCAGGAGTACGGCGCGCACCCCCTAGCGTCCACTTACAGATCACCGCTTTTTTACGGTGATTCGCACTCAGCGTCCACACTGCCACCGTAAATACACAGTAGGCGGTGTGGAAGTGGTTAAAGAGCTTTTACCTTGGTACATACATTAGGTGTGGAGGATGTCCCACTGACTTCAGGGATACCTAAATCAGTTGCTTTGTCATATACTCTATCTGAAAACTAAGCGAGCTGCTGCTGGCAAATGACAGATAATACTTTCACCTCACTTTATGCATCCCTCAGTCTTTTTCCCAGCTGATGAACTTGTTCCTTTAATTTCATGTTTTCTATTACGAATTTCTGGTGGATAGCATAAGAATTTGCCATGGAAGCTTCCAAAACACTAATGTTACTTTTTGTTATTTCTAGAGCCTCTTTTAGGGATGTGTTCTGCAACTTCAAATGTTCATATTGTTTCACTAACCACCTGGATGCATAAATCAGTGGAGTCTTTCCCGCACGCTTACTACAATTTTTCCCAGTGAAATTTAATTTCACATCCTCTCCCACCAGAGGGACAGAAAGTGTCCCTTCGGTCTGTAGACTTTCCTCCCTTAATGCCAGCATGGCCTTTTCCTGCCTTGCTGCTTGGCCTTCCTCTTCCTGTGCCACACCCTCCCCTGTAATTAAAATTTTACTGGGGCATCAAACTTATTATTTTGTGGCTTTCCCTTTTTGTCAGCCACTGAAAGGTGACAGTTTGTATCAGCACCTGAGCACTTTGCTGATACGGACTGGGCACCTGCATAAGGCCCAAGCCCTGACAATTTCTCCTTGTCCCCCTGTTCATTACTGCCATAACTTTGGGGTTGAGACAGTTTCTGCTTGTCTCTGCCCTCAAGCAGTGCTTGGAATGATTTCTCCTTAAATCCCATTGTCAAAACATTCCCTTCCTCTGCCCTATTCACTGATTCCAGCATCCATATAGCCCAAGCATCTCTTTCCTGTGGCCACGTCATCTTGTGATGACCAGACTACAGCTGTTCCCATGCTTTAAGCTTAAAATGTACCTCTTCTAGAAAACTTCATTCCAGTCCAACGTTCCCAATCACAAATATATTTTACCATCCAGGGCCCATATATATCTATCACCTCTTCCCTTGGGGTCAGTTGGTAGGGTTTACCACACCCAGACCCCCTCCTTGAAGAGATTTTATTACTCATCCTAGGCCCTGAACTGGCTTCCCAACCTTTTTCTTGGTTGCCTCAGAGGTAGCTACTCTCTAGCCAGTGATTGGGTGGACAGGTCACTCCCCTGTCCCCATTGTTTTTTTTTTCACTACTTATCAGAACAATATTTAACTTTTTCCCTGTTCTTGACTTTAGCCCTTCAAAAAACTGGAGATTTCCCGAACTCGTTAATAGTTCAAACTCCCCCGTGGACTTTTCTGAAGTAAAATTTTTTATACAAATTACTTGTATAGGCCCTCAAAATTATACTTGGTTCCCTGCAATCTAAAGGGACAGTTCTAGAGGTGGAGACATGCTTGATTGTGGAGGGGCGGGGTGAGTTCCTAGACTTTTTCTCTGAGAAAAAAAGCCAGGTCATATGTGAGAAGATATGAAAATGCTTGGCTCACATGATGCAGTATGAGTTTTGTCTTCTATGTTCCTGTATGGACTGTGTCCTCATATCAATTTATGTGTTGTAATGATTTGTATCTGTTCTCATGCAGAAACTTAACAAAATGAAGGTGGAGTCAGGATTTCGAAGAATTGAGAAACCCGCACAGACTTCTAGGACAGTATATATGAAGAAAAACTACCTCATTGCGGGACGTCCACAAGCCTATGTAGAGCCTGAGGTAACCATTATATTAAATTGGAACTCCAGGCAGATATAAAAGACACAAATAAATACAGCAGGGCTGGAGCAGGTGAGAAATAAGCAGCAAAAAAAAGCTCGCCAATAGGAGGAGAGAGCAGAATGAGATGAGCTCATCACTGTGCTGCATTTTCTTTCCCTGTCCAGTCACAGGCTGGGGGCAGGAACAGGACAACCTGTGGATTGAATAAGGGGGACGAATAATGCTGACCACCAGACTATAGACAATTTAATAAGATTTAAGAAAGTACTGTGGGGGAAATCTCTGGATTGAAGGTGACTATTGCAGCAAAAGCTGATTTGACTACTTGTTTTGTCTTTTTTTTGCTGGAGTTCTTCTTTACTGTTACACAATTATATGAATAGAGAATAAGGATGGCTGGAGTGTGTCTGCCACTAATTAAATAAAGCTTGGCATGTAGGTTTGGTGGCAATATAAGCTTTACAATTATACTTTTACATTTGAAACCATGACAATGCCCTATTTTTTTTTAAATCATATAACCTTTTTATTTTATTATGCAATTCACATCAACATACATCATACCTTAATACCCATTCAGCCCCTCCCCCCACAAAACGGAGAAAAAAAACAGTTCTTCCCCTTACTCTCCTCCTCTCTCCCTCTTCCGACAGCTACAATTCCTCATTCTTAAAAAAAAAAAAAAGTATCAGATCACCAGAAAGATAATGGATATTTAGTCTGAGGATTCCAATGTTGCCAGCCATTTTTCCCAGATTTTTTTAAATGTTTCAGGACACTCTTGGTGTAGGTATGCATATTTTTCTCTAGCTAGAGTAGTGTTCATTTGTTGTCTCCATTCATCCCTTGTAGGTGGACGCGGGGACATCCATTTTTGGGCTATTCGTTTCATGGCCTGGTATAGAGTCCTGCAAATTGAGGCGTAGTTATTAGATAACCACAGTGGGTCATCCGTTATGCCCAAAAGACACATGGCCGGTTTTTCAGACAAATCTGCTCCAAAGGTCTCCCTGCAATTTAGGGTATCTCCAGAGCATATGGGTCAAGTTAGTGGGCCCTTATTGCATCTAGGGCATAGAGGTGACTCCCTGCGGTGCCACTTGAATCGTTTTTCAGGGGTGTGATATATTATATGTTGGATAAACAATTGGGTCAGTCTTTGTTTTGGGGATAAGGAGACCAGTGGCAAAGCGGCAAATGCCAAACTCCATTGGTCATCTGTTATATGACCCAGGTCTCTCTCCCAATGTACCCTTGACAGTATAGTATATGCTTCCTGACGTTTGAAAAAAAACACTGATTCCAAACTCTTGGCTCAGTTGTTCGAATGTCTTTTAAGTTATCATTTTCAAATAGCTGATGCATATACAGTATTCCTTTAGCTTTCCATAGATCAAAACCCCCCATTGCCATATTTAAAGTGTAAGGCTGCATTCACACATTAAATTGCAGACAGAATCACCATAAATCTGCCTGCGATTCCAAATGGCTCTGCAACCATGGCACAACATGCTGCAGTTTTACATCAATTGTCGCATGCCAGAATTGTGTGGCAAACCGGTTTGCATGAAGCTTGTCACTCAAATAATCTCCTGCTCTTTTTTGGGTGACAAGATTCGCACGGTGCGTTTTTTTGTGATTTCTGTGTGACAGAACGCAGTGCGTTTGAGGTGCCATTAAAAATAAATGGCACTTAAATGTGCATGATTGCCACAACTGCAGCGCAATTTAGAATCGCGGGCAGAATAACGGCCATTCTGCCCACAATTCTATGCAGCCTCCTATCCTTTTTTTAGCAAAGGAAGCTGCCATCCTAGCCTGTTCGATCTGCAACTGCACTCATGAGGCGACACTAATATGCACTGATAGGATTCACTGATGGGTCCTGATAGGCGGTACCGATAGGCAGCACTGATGGGCACTGATTGGCAGCACTCATGGCTCTGATTGTCACTCATAGGCAGCACTGATGGGCACCAGGGTCGGCGCTACCTATAGGTAAGGTAGACGTCAGCCTAGAGCGCACATCAGTCGGGGCGTGCCGCTGACATGTTAAGCAAGCGCGCTGCCCCTATCGCTGCCAGTGTCGGGGGGGGGGGGG
>BLSH010001904.1:674-17193 GCA_018402905.1 Glandirana rugosa
CGGACCGGTGTATGTGTCCGGGTTGTAACTTCATCGTGGAAATCCGCAAAATGCTCGTATTTAATGTGTAGAGTAAAGAGTTGGTGGATAATCTGAAAACTTCCGGGACTTGAGTAGCAGAATGTGTTTTGGGATGTCATTTTTGCTATGTACATGCTATGTGTTGGAAATATCTTATAAATGGACAGTTTTGTGTAAAAAAAAATGAGTTTTCATTTTTTTTCCACATTTTCCAAAAACTTCTGGAAAAAAATGAACCATTCAAAAGACTCATTATGCCTCATAGATTATTAGTTGGGGTGTTAGCTTTCCAAAATGGGGTCATTTTGTGGGCAATTCCATTGTCCTGGTGCTTCAGGGCCTTCAAAAGTCTAATAGGTGGTTGAGAAATGAGATGTGTAATTTATGCTCGTAAAACGCCTAAAGGTGCTACTTCAATGTTGGGCCTGTGTATGTGGCCAGGCTGTGTAAAAGTCTCACATATGTGGTATCGCCATACTCAGGAGGAGTAGCAGAATGTGTTTTGGGGTGTCATTTCAAGTATGCATATGCTGTGTGTGAGAAATAACTTGTTGTTATAACAAATTTGTGTAAAAAAAAAAAAAAAAATCTTCATTTTGTAAAGAAATGTGGGGAAAAAAATACAACTTCAAAATATTCACCATGCCTCTTACTAAAAACCTTGGAATGTCTACTTTCCAAAAAGGAGTCATTTGGGGGGTATTTGTACTTTCCTGGCTTGTTAGGGTCTCAAGAAATGAGATAGGTGGTCAGTACATCGGGTGTGATCAATTTTCAATGATTTGCACCATAGCTTGTAGATTCTATCACTTTCACAGAGAAAAAATAATATCCACTAATTTGGGTTATTTTTACCAAAGATATGTAGCAGTATAAATTATGGCCCAAATTTATGAAGAAAAATGATTTTTTTGCAAAATTTTTCAAAACAAACTAAAAAAAAGTGTTTTTTTTTCAAAATTTTCGCTACTTTTTCGCTTATATTGAAAAAAAAATAAAAAACACAGCAGTGATTATATACCACCAAAAGAAAGCTCTATTTGTGAGAAGAAAATGATAAAAAAATTGTTTGGGTACAGTGTAGCATGACTGAGTAATTGTCATTTAAAGTGTGAGAGCGCTGAAAGCTGAAAATTGGTCTGGTAAGGAAGGGGGTGTAAGTGTCCTGTATGGAAGTGGTTAATGATTGCCTCCATAAGAACAGTGTTTAAGATTCCCCTGAAAGCGTTAGTCAAGGCTTCGTGCCATGTTTCTAAATCCCAGGAAAATTGTAAGTCCTCCTCCCACTGCTTCATATAGGGGGCTTTCGCTGCTGGGCATGTAAGAGCCGCATAAACGACTGAGATACCTCCCCTTTGCTCCTTGCCTTGACCACACCAAATTTCATAAGCAGTAATTTTGTGAGGGGAGGACTTATCTTTCCAAATATGCAGTAGGAAGTGAGAGATCTGTTGGAATCTGAACTTTTCAGAGTCTGGAAGGTCTAGTTTGCTAATGCACTGGTCCAGGGTCATAGGGCCCGAGGGAGTAAAGAACTGCCCTATTCGGTACAGCCCTTTGTCCAGCCACCATTTGAACGCTTTGATGTCTAGTCCTGGGGGGAAAGCCGGGTTATGGAAAATATGCGCTAGAGGGGTCAGGGGGCAATATAAGTTCAGGACGGTTTCTCAGATAGTCCCAAAGGGCAAATGAGTGTGAAAGGTTGGAGCTAAGATAGGAGGTCTTTTTTTGGGGATTATCCACAAGAGGTAGTCTATTGTGTGGTTCAGAACTACTTGCCTCTCAATCTGGATCCAATCCGGTTTCTCTACCTTCAGATAGACTAAAGAAAGTTGAGCTAATCTAGCTGCTTGATAATATTTCAGGAGGGATGGCAGCCCTAATCCCCCCTTTTTCCTATGATGATATAGAGTGTTTTGAGGGAACCTGCATCCCAAGTTTCCCCAGATAAATTTAAGAACTTTGCTCTGGAAAGACCTTAAATGGTCTTTCCTAATAGAAATGGGTAAGGCTCGGAATAGGTAGAGTATCCGCGGGAGAAGGGTCATTTTGATTGCATTAATTCTACCCAACCAAGAGAGATTGCTAATTGACCAGAATGTTAGGTCTACCTCGAGTTTTCGATACATGGGGGGGATGTTGGTAGAGTATAACTCTTCTACCTTGGCCGCATGGGAGTTCACTTTGAGCCCTGAAATTGGCGCAAATAAATCTAGCGTACGACTTAAATTGGGGAGTGAGGTGTGAGGAGATGAAATAAATAAAAGAATGTCATCTGCAAAGAGACCACATTTATGAATCTGCGTTCCGCAAGAAACCCCTTTAATATCTGGATTTTGGCGGATAGCGATAGCCAAGGTTTCGATGGCTATTGCAAAGATAAGCGGCGAGAGCGGGCAGCCCTGTCTAGTCCCCTTGGCTATCTTTAACAGTTTTGAGTAATATCCCTGAAGCCTTATCTGGGCAGTTGGGGAGGAATAAAGGGCCCTAATGATACCCAAGTATCGCTGGCCAAATCCCCATTTCTCCAAGATCGAAAATATGTAATTCCAATGTACGGAATCAAAGGCCTTCTGCAAATCTAGCGATAAGATCATGCCCCGTTGTTTTGGGCTCTATTCCCAATTTGATTGTAGAATGGAGATTATGTCAACCGCTCTGCGTATCTGGTCCACCTGATCTTTGTGTATGTAGGATTTAATGACTGAAGCCAAGATTTTCGTCGTTGTTGATCAGTGATATAGGTCTGTAATTGCCTACCTCTTCCGGGTTTCTATCTGGTTTTGGTATCACTGTTATAAAGGCAGAATTAAGCTGTGGGTCTAGAGGGGTGCCCTGGGTTTTGGAGTTAAAGAATTTTGTTAGGTGGGGGGTAAGTGTTTCGGCAAAGGCCTTGTAGTAAGGGATCTCTAATCCATCGGGACCTGGGGCAGAGCCTTTTCTTAACTCCTTGATGACCCCCAACACCTCTTCCTCCGTGATATGTGCCTCCAAAAGTTGTTTGTGTTCTGCTGTCAGGGAGGGGAATATCCTCAAGAATATCCTCAAGAAACGTTGAAAAGGAATCTCAGAGTGTCTTTGTTTGGGAGCACTGTACAGGTCAGTGTAAAACTTATGGAAGGTGTCTAGAATCTTTATTGGGTTAGTGGAAAGGCCATGACCTGGTATCCTGATTTTAGGTAAGTGATACTGGCGTTGTCGTGGAGTCAGTCTTGCTGTTAACATTGTGCCAGGTTTATCGTTCTGCGTGTAGAATTTCTGACCGCTCCAACAGATAGATTTCTCTGCTTTGACAGTAAGGGCCAAATTAAGTTCTAGTCTAGCTTTGTCCAGTTGGGCGGTCAGTGTTTTGGAGGGGTTAGACTTATGCTGCGTCTGCAAAGATATAAAAGCTTTTTCCAGACTGACTAGAGCGGCAGCTCTCTCTTTCTTTAATTGGGAAGAAATCTGAATGATTTTGCCTCTAAAAAAAGATTTATGGGCTGCGTAAATAATCTCTGGTGTTCCTTCTGTATTATTCTGTATTATTAAGGAGGAAGTATTCTTTTAGAGAGTTATTGATCTCGGTATTTTTAACAGGGTCAGCTAGTAATGATTCGTTCAGTCTCCACTGTGACTGTTTCAAATAGTGTAGTTCAGATCTGATTTGTAAGAGGACTAATGAGTGCTCAGAGAGTACTGTGTCGACTATTCGTGAGTTCAAAACTAGGGGTATTGTGTGTGTTTGCACAAGCAGGTGGTCTATACGCGCGTAGGAGTTATGGGGGGAAGAGTAGTGGGTGAACTCTCTCTTAGTTGGGTTGAATTCCCTCCAGGGAATATTACGACATAATTACGCTTGTGAATCAGTTTGGCTAATTTCAAACTCTAGATGGGCACGTTAATTGATCCCTAAGGGGCTTAGATTTGTCAAGTTCTTGGTCAAAGGTGACATTAGAGTCTCCCCCCAAAATGACTCTGCCTTCTAGATGAGGCTGGATAATGTCAAAAAGCATTTTAAAGAAAGTGAGTTGACCCTTGTTCGGGGCATAATAAGAAACTAGAGTGTACAAGTTCCCGTCTATGGTTCCCTTAATGAGTATATACCTCCCTTCCAGGTCTTTAATTTCCTTAAGGGGAGAAAAGCCGCAGGTTTTAGAGATCAAGATCGCTACCCCTTTGGTTTTAGAATCCACGTTAGCCAAGAAAAACATGGTGTAGTGTGAGTGGAGGAATTTGGGGCTGTACAGTTGCAGCAAATGGGTCTCCTGCATCATTACTATATCCAAGTCGAGAGATTTATATTGATTAAAAAATTTTCTCCTCTTAATAGGGGAGTTGAGGCACTGTGTGTTGTGGGTGGCTATTGTAAGGTGTCTGTGTGGAGCCTTAGCCGTGGAGTCTGAGAGAGCCATCGCACAAGTCTACAGCAGCACTCACCCTAGGTCCAACTATCCCTGGATGGGGGAAGTGTGGCACAAGGCAGCCTGGGAGCCCTGTTTTCCGTCCAGCAGACCCGGTAACTTCTAGAATAGAGAGAGATATTAGGTTCATATCCAGGGAGATAGAGAAAAAAAGAAGGAAGACAGAGAAGAAGAGAATACAACAGAAGAAATTTCTCCTATATGAAGCTATTGGGGACGGTATCCGGGGGGAAGGGGAACCCCACTGACCCACCATCCCTGCCCTCTTGGGAGGGGTCCGAAAAAACCAGAGAACAAAACATGAGAATTTATCTGACCTATTGAGGGCAGATAACTTATCCCAGGGAGATCCAGGGAAGTCCCGGGGGTAAGTGGAGGCACATGGGGACCTACCCCAGCCTGGACGCCCCTCTGCATAACTCTAACAAAACATAGGCCAGATCGAGATGGGGTGATGTTTACTCTATCAGACCTTCAAAGCCTACTAGGCGTGTGGTGTCCTTGAGCTCTTAGAAGGAGGGGATGAGCTCACTTCCTAAATTTGAAGGCCTGGTAGAGGGCAGTATACTTACTATAAACACAATGCTATACTAGAGTGTTCGATCAAATGATCATTAATGCTGAGACAAAAACAGCCCCCGAAAAACTGGGTATAAACAAATAGGGGGGTGGAGCTGAAACGCTCCAGTTTCTCAGCCTTTACAGGAGATCCCGAGAAGATATTTCCAGTTCGTCAGGAAAGGCCGATCCTCAGATGAGAAAAAAGACCCAGGGAAAATAGCCAAAAGGTTATGGTGGTCTGTTGTCTTTAGCTTTCTTGCTCTTTTACTTGGTCCAGAGCGGAGAGACTAGGCTTGACAGAAGTGGACGCTTTGCATGTGAGCCGGCCGGGTCAGAGAGATCCATTGGAGCTTCCTGTGAGATAATCTAGAGATGCAGAAGGAGTTTTTGCCCTTCCGCCAAGGTTGAGAAGGAGAATGTTTTCCTCTTATGATTGAATTTGACGGCGAAGGGGGAAGCCCACCAGTATTTCAGTTACTCTCGTTGTAGGACTAGGAGGAGGGGTTTGAGAGCTCTTCTCTTTTGGATAGGGGTCGGGGACAAGTCTGCAAAGATCTGGACTTGATGGCCCATACAAGAGATAGAGGGGTTGGTGCGGGAAGCCCTCATGATTTCCACTTTGATGGCATAAAAGTGTGGTTTAACTATTACGTCCCTTGGAGAACCATCTTTCCTAGGGGGGCCCAAGTCTCTGTGGGCCCTGTCTAACTCAAGCCTATGTTTGGGCACATTGGGGATTATAGATTGAATCAAGTCCTGAACCGCCGGGATGACCTCGGTGATGGTTTCCGGTAGGCCTCTCAGCCAAAAATTGTATCATCTTGACCTGTTTTCGAGATCATCTATTTTTGCGAGGGCAGTGTCCAGTTGGTCCTGCAGAACTTGTATATGATCAGAATTTTGGTTTACTCTGGCCACAGTAAAATCCAATTTTTGCTCAATAGCATCCATTCTGGAGCCTAGGTTATGAAAATCTGTTTTTATGTCTCCCATGATGTTGGCGGCAGTGTTCGCCAGGCCTCTTTCCAAGAGATTCGAGAATTTGACGAACAGGTCAGCCGTATTGAAAGGGGGCTCCTGGGTAGAAGGACTGAGGTTAAAGGCCTCTGGCTGAGAGGTTGAAAAGTGATCCACCGGAGAGGCTGGAAAGTCCTCCAGAGTGTGGCGTAATAGGGACTCTGTGGAGGCTGGGGAGGCGGCCACTAGTTGGTGTGTGGGTCGGGTAGTGTGAGAGTAGCCGGGGCTAGGAGTGGTGTGCTCTCTGATGTAGCCTCTTGGGCTTTGGTAGATGAGGGGGTTCCCGCGTTGGCGATGTCGGGGGGGAGAGCCAGGTCAGACTCTGTGAAGCGCTGAACAAGCGACCTTCTCACGTTAGGTTCCTGCATGCAGGGTGATGGTGTGGCCCACGGGTGGAACGACACCTAGTGCCCTAGGGTCCACACTTCTTCGGCCCTTACTGGGAGGTGACTTAAATTCCCCAAGTCAGAAAGGGTGGTAAGGCTTACCTGCCCTCCTCAAAGTGCTTGCAATTATTAAAAAAAGAAGAGAAGGGTGGCAGCTCAGGTGGAGGCTTCTCTCAGGGGGCCCTTATGTACTGGTTCCATCCCTGGTGGTATGGGAAGCTGGCTAACCCCTCTGCTGGCGGATTTGGATATTGAGACATACCTCTGGGGATTCAGTTTGTTCTTTAGGTCGCTCTGGCGGCCATCTTGGTCCACCCAGACGCCGCTGGGACGGCTGTGGGGAGGTGAAGGAGGCCTGGAGAGAGGAGGCTTTTGCTGGCCTTATAGTTGGAGAGGATAGCGGGCTTTACCTGGCTGTGCGGTAGATCTCAGGCTGCTAGTGGAATGGACCCGAGGCTGTTATGAGGGCCTGGCCACGGCCACGGCCATCTTGGTGCACCCGGCCATTTGCTCACAAGCGGCCAGCGGGATTGTGAGCAGCCTTCAGACAAATCCCCTGATGGTCGCTGGTGGAGGGGGTCTTGGGGGGGGTAAGTTACCACTGTTCTGGAGCGCTTCAGCGTTTGCTGTGGGTGCCGTGGGTGCCGGTGGCTCTGGGATTAAGCGTCCATCCTAGAGCTCCCGCACATGCGCACTCCACAGAGATGATTTTTGACCCTCTGTAATAAGGGGTCAATACTATCCGGTAAGAGGCAGCAAGTGGTGTTATGTTCGGTGCTGGTTCCTTTAGTTTTTGGCCTTCTCTTTATATGTGAACTGATTCCATCTTACTTGGCACAGCATATTTTAAGTCTGATGGACAATTTCTTTTATTAGAAGTTATTATCGTTGTGTATTAAAGCGGAGTTCTATTAAAAGTCAGCAGCTACAAAAAGAGTAGCTACTAGCTTTTAAGAATCAGACACTCACCTGTCCCAGGCTCTAGCGATGCAGCCGCCTTGCACTTCTCCCCCTCCTCCGTGTTGCACCAGCATCACAAGTGTGGGCACCCGGCTTTGGCTTCAAAGCTGGGCGCACACTGCGCATGCGCGAGCTGCGCCACGCTTTGTGATTGGCCGGTGTATCTTCTGGGACCTGTGACGTGTCGTAGAAGATCACTGAGAGGGAGGGGGAAAGGTGAACTTCCTTCTTGGGCTGCGGAGCCAGGAGAGAAAGTGCAGCTGGGACCCTGTGAAAATAGGGTCCCCGCGGCCCCTCCAAAAATGACATGCCAATTGTGGCATGTCAGGGGGTCACCTTCCCTTAAAGCGGAAGCTCCACTTTTGGGTGGAACTCTGCTTTAAGAGGTGCTGCAATCTATATGCATTGTTTATATTCGTAACAATCAAATTTGCTAGCAGCTTCTCGCTATCCAAATAGAGTTTAAGTGCAGATATATATCTTTCTGGTTTACAAACCTTGATACCTAAACTATGAGCATTAGTGCACATAATAAACAAAATTGTTATGCACTGTTGGATTTTTAGTACCAGAAACATTTAAGCTGGGTACACATATGTTTATGTCAGTCTGTCCAATACCAAGCATTTGCGCAAGTATCAGTACTCACTCAAATGCTCCCGATACCGAAACCGATACTTTGCAGTGCGATTTGCGTCAATACAAAATGAATGCAAATAATCCCAATTAATTTGAACAGGAATGCGGTACAATTCTTGACCGAATCGCATGCAATTTTCCCTAGGGTTGCCACTTCATCCCTTTAATCCAGGACACATATGAATTACACAGGTTCTGAGGCTAATTTAATGCAGATAAGGCACCAAGTGAGTTTAATTACCACCTTAATCAGCCACAGAACCTGTGTAATTAATGTGTGTCCTGGATTAAAGGGATGATGTGGCAACCCTAATTTCCCCCCACTGCTCCTGTGTGTGTGTTTGTATACAGAAAGGGATTAAAGTGCCATCTAGTGGGCAATTTAAAAAATTTTAGAACTCACAGTACATATCTGTACTGGAGGAACAGTGTGGGAAATGGGATGCGATTTGGACAGGAATTGCACCGCATTCCTGTTCAGAGCTAATGCGGTTCTTTGCAGTGCAATTTGCTCCAATTTTTTTTGTATTGACACAAATCGCACCATAAAGTATCGATACTCGGTATCAGCGAGTACTTGATCGAAAGTATCGGTACTCGTCCTTGCTGATAAAAAAAATGGTATTGGTGCAACCCTAATGTAAATGTTTTATAGAAGCATGCTTGAAATAAACAGCTTTCAATGAGGGCTCTGATATATACAGGTAATTATCAGTAGGGATGGGTGAACGGTTCGGCCCGAGCATAAGTTTAGGCCGAACCTTCGTTGTTTGGTCGTTCGGCGAGTAGCCGAACAAACGGGACGTTCAACCATTGGCTCGGCCCCCCAAACGGACCGCAATGCATTGCAGAGCTGAACAGTGCATTACAAGCCCTGATTGGCTTAAGCAGTAAAAGCTTCAGCCAATCAGGGCACAGATCAATGTCAGAGTCATGATTGGAAACTGTCATCATGACTTTATCCAATCATGGCTCATTCCCGCCCCACAGTATAAAAGTATTCTTTCAATGGCAGCCATTTTCAGTGTGATTTGGGATGGAGAGAGATAGAACAGAGCTCTGTTCAGTGCTATTAGTTAGTTAGTTTGCTATACTGTGCTATTGTGCTTCAATTGTCAGTGTAGAATATTAGTTTAGTGTCAGTCTAGGGATAGTGCGAGTGTAGTGAGGAGGACCATCATTCAGCTTTTCATAGTGTGCAGCTACAGTGGGGACAGCTCAGATAGTTTCACTGTAGTAACGCCATATAGTTCTGTGTGCATCATTGCCGGTTTAACACCATATAGTTTTGTGCGTTACCGCAAGTTTAACGCCATTTACTTCTGTGTGCGTTACTGCAAGTTTAACGCCATTTACTTCTGTGTGCGTTACTGCCAGTTTAACGCCATATAGTTCTGTGTGTGTTACTGCCGGTTTAAAGCCATATAGTTCTGTGTGTGTTACTGCCAGTTTAACATCATATAGTTTTGTGCGTTACGGCAAGTTTAACGCCTTGAGTAGGGACAGCTCAGATAGTTTCACTGTAGTGTAGTGAGACCGTGTCATTCATACATACATTAATGTATATGTAGAGTAGGGACAGCTCAGATAGTTTCAGTGTAGTGTAGTGAGACCACATTACATTAGTGCAGGGATATAAAATTAGCGGACCTCCAGATGTTGCAGAACTCCCATGAGGCATAGCAAGACTCTGACAGCCACAAGCATGACACCCAGAGGCAGAGGCCTGATGGGATTTGTATTTTTGCAACAGCTGGAGGTCCGCTAATTGCTTATCCGTGCATTAGTGTATAGCTAGAGCAGAGACAGCTCAGATAGCGTCAGTGTAGTGACGGTGAACACTGTATTAGAGTTGATCTAACATCTGGAGATCCGGGTTCGGCAGGTCCAGACAAAGTCCTGGTTCGGGTCCGGACTTGACCCGAACTTTGACCCGGACCCCAAACCCCATTGAAATCAATGGGGACCTGAACTTTTAGGCACAAAAATGGCTGTAACAAAGTCCTGGAAAGTCCTAGAGGTCTGCAAAAGGAAGGAAAATGGAGGTAAGGGTCGGACAAGTGCCCTACAAAGAAATGGGAATAGGGAAATAACTTAAAATAATTTTTAAGCTAAAATCACATAAAAAATCAAAAATGGAGGTGGATGTGGAGTTGGAGGTTGAGGAGGCGGTGAAAGTGGCGGTGGAGGAGGAGGAGGTAGCCAACACTGTTTTTTTTATTTTTGTGCAAGAAATGCACCGCTGGCTGCAAATGTAGTTTTTGGAATTTTTTTGTTTTTTTTTTAAACCAGCAATGTAGATGCACTTTTTAAGTTTGTGCAAGAAACAATAATCTGTCCCTTTAAGCAACAGTAGGAAGCTCTCCCTATAGAACTTGGAGATGATTTTAGATTCTAAAATCATTTCCAAGTTGTACAGGGAAAGCCTCCAGCTGTTGCTTTAAGGGAAAGATTATTGTTCTAAAATCATCTCCAAAGTGTGTGGGAAAAGTCTATTGCAGCCGCATAGAGCCATATTACTGTTCTAAAATAATCTCCAAAGTGTGTGGGAAAAGTCTATTGCAGCCGCATAGAGCCATATTACTGTTCTAAAATCATCTCCAAAGTGTGTGGGAAAAGTCTATTGCAGCCACATAGAGCCATATTACTGTTCTAAAATCATCTCCAAAGTGTGTGGGAAAAGTCTATTGCAGCTGCATAGAGCCATATTACTGTTCTAAAATCATCTCCAAAGTGTGTGGGAAAAGTCTATTGCAGGCGCATAGAGCCATTTTACTGTTCTTCCAGCCGCATAGAGCCATATTACTGTTCTTCCAGCCACATAGAGAGCCATATTATTGTTCTAAATTTTAGAACAATAATATGGATCTATGCGCCTGCAATAGACTTTTCCCTCACACTTTGGAGATGATTTTAGAACAGTAATATGGCTCTATGCGGCTGCAATAGACTTTTCCCACACACGTTGGAGATGATTTTAGAACAGTAATATGGCTCTATGCGGCTGCAATAGAATTTTCCCATACACTTTGGAGATGATTTTAGAACAGTAATCTTTCCCTTAAAGCAACAGCTGGAACCTTTCCCTGTACAACTTGATGATGATTTTAGAAGAATAATCTTTCCCTTAAAGCAACAGACTCTACCTAGTCCAGTCAGATCGTTCTGTGCAGCAGGATGAGGTCTGCAATCTGTCCCTCAAAGCACCAGTACTAGTATCTCTCCCTAGTCCACAATCAGATCGTTCAGTAATGCAGGATGAGATGTTCTGCAATCTGTCCCTCACAGAGCCAGCAGCATCCTCTCTCTAAACTATCCTGAGAGCATATGACATGCAGCACGGTGACTCCAGCCCCATATAGAGGCTGGGTCACATGGTGCACTGGCCAATCACAGCCATGCCATTAGTAGGCATGGCTGTGATGGCTTCTAGGGAAAACCAGTGAAACACTTGTTGATTGGCTGCCCTTGGCAGCTTTTCAACACGTGGAATAAAATACCCGGACCCGAACCCAGACTTTTTTTGAAAAGAAGCATGCTTGAAATAAACACCCAGGGCCGGATTAACATAGGGGCTATTGGAGCTGCAGCTCCAGGCCCCTACCTCAAAATAGGCCCATGCCAGTGAGTCATTAATGCTCTTTAGCTTTGTGTGTGTACACCATTGTTATGTAAATCGTGGGCTGCAGGCGCTATTGTTATGTAAATTAAGGGTGACCAGTGGGCGCTATTGTTATGTAAATCGCGGGGGGCTGGCAGCCACTATTGTTATGTAAATCAAAGGCGGCAGCTGAGTTCCACAGAGTGCAGTGTAGCACAGCATAGAGGCTGAGTCTTGTACCTTCCCCACAGCTTTCACCCTCATAGCGCAAAATACAGCAAATGGCACTAAATAGCGCCAAAACGGTATTCACTATAGCGCCCAGGCAACAGATAGCACCCAAATCCTTACTCCAGTTAAGACCTGGAGATGTGCACATGGAAATAATGTTTAGAGCATGATATAATCACCTAAATTGTACTAAAATTTGCGGGATATTGTTTAAAGATAATCTGCTTTTAAACTGTGTGAAAAAGTGATTTCTACACTGAAATATCTTAAAAAGTCTGAGAAGAGATAAATTCCCCGTGTATTTACTCCTAGGTGCAGAGCACAGCTGAGCATGACCATCCATGGAGTAATTACAGGGCACTATAGTAAATACCAAAATGAGTGCTGTGAGAGTTTTTTGGGAGTCAGAGCCGGTTCACACTTGAGCGGTGCGACTTGCAGGGCAAAGCAAGTCGCCCCGCTCGAGGCGACCTCAGCTCGGCTTGCAAGGAGACTTCTATCCATAGAAGTCAATGCAAGTCGCGCTGAGGTCACCCTGAAAATAGTGCAGGAACCTTTTTCTAAGTCGGAGCAACCTGAATCGCTCCTATTAGAACGGTTTTATTGCACTGCATGGAGACGACTTGTCAGACGACTCAAGTCACCTGACAAGTCGCCTCAGTGTGAACCGGCTCTAAAAATTGGAGCAATGCAGCCCAATGCAATTTTCAGCCATTCATTCTAATACAATTGTAACTTCCCCAAAGAAATCATTTTCATGTTGAGATGAAATGTATCTTTCTCTCAAAGAAATTGTCCTTGCAACAATGTTGCAATTTTGATAATCTATTTTGTTTTTAAGATTGGTAGAATGTTCAATCTTTTCATGTTTTGATAAAATATTATTTTTTCTCTGTCACTTTCACTTGTTGATATCTAGCGCACAAAAATATTTCCCCAAACTTACACAGGTGTCTTTACAAACTAAAAACAATAATATTGCTTATGGAAATTTAAAATGACTCCCATTTGTTTTATTTTTTATTCTTTCCAAATGATTTTAAAGAGGAAGTAAACCCTGATGGGTTTTAAGTCCTCTTTGTTACCCTGCAATTTTAAAGCATAATAGGCTAGTATGCATCGCATACTAGTCTATTATGGGTCACTTACCTGCTTTGGAAGCCTGCGATGTCCCCACTCCAGGCCGTATCCATCTTTGCCCCCTTCCTTCCGGGGCCGCGATCTTCGGCTCTGTGACAGGCCGGAGCTGCGTGACATCATTCCCGCACATGCGCACAGGAGTTGCCAATCACGGCACGATCTCAGTCAAGAAACAGCACTTCGGCACATACAAGTACAGTGAGGTCAGGCACTGATGTGGACGAGAAGGCCTGGCTCACAGTCTCCTCTCTAATTCAACCAAAAGGTGTTCTATTGGGTTGATGTCAGGACTCTGTGCAGGCCAGTTAAGTTCCTCCACCCCAAACTTGTTCATCCATGTCTGTATGGACCTTGCTTTGTGCACTGGTGTGCAGTCATGTTGGAACAGGAAGGGGCCATCTCCAAACTGTTCCCACAATGTTGGGAGCATGAACGGCCCACCAAAATCCTCAGCACCAGGCCCATGATGCTCTTAATCTGGCCCTGCAGACACCCCAAAGTTCGGTACGGACCCGAACTTTACAGTCCGAGTTCGCTCAACTCTACACTGTATATTTGATTGCCTTACTGTAAGTTTAACGCCATATATTTCTGTGTGCGTTACTGCCAGTTTAACGCCATATAGTTCTGTGTGCGTTACTGCCAGTTTAACGTCATTTACTTCTGTGTGCGCTGCTGCCAGTTTAACGCCATATAGTTTTGTGCGTTACTGCCAGTTTAACACCATGTAGTTCTGTGTGCGTTACTGCCAGTTTAACGCCATGTAGTTCTGTGTGTGTTACTGCCAGTTTAACGCCATATCGTTTTGTGCATTATTGCAAGTTTAAAGCCATTTACTTCTGTGTGCGCTACTGCCAGTTTAACACCATATAGTTCTGTGTGTGTTACTGCCAGTTTAAAGTCATATAGTTCTGTGTGTGTTACTGACAGTTTAATGCCATATAGTTTTGTGCGTTACTGCAAGTTTAATGGCATGAGTAGGGTTAGCTCAGATAGTTTCACTGTAGTGTAGTGAGACTGTGTCATTCATATATACATTAATGTATATGTAGAGTAGGGACAGCTCAGATAGTTTCAGTGTAGTGTAGTGAGACCGTGTCACTAATCTTTACATTAGTGTATAGCTAGAGTAGGGACAGCTCAGATAGCGTCAGTGTAGTGACGGTTGAACACTGTATATTTGATTGCCTTACTGTAAGCTTAACGCCATATATTTCTGTGTGCAGTACTGCAAGTTTAACGCCACTTACTTCTGTGTGCATTACTGCCAGTTTAACCCCATATAGTTCTGTGTGGGTCACTGCCAGTTTAATGCCATTTACTTCTGTGTGCGTTACTGCCAGTTTAACGCCATATAGTTCTGTGTGCATTACTGCCAGTTTAACGCCATTTACTTCTGTGTGCATTACTGCCAGTTTAACGCCATGTAGTTCTGTGTGCGTTACTGCCAGTTTAACGCCATATAGTTTTGTAAGTTATTGCAAGTTTAACGCCATTTACTTCTGTGTATGTTACTGCCAGTTTAACGCCATATAGTTCTGTGTGCGTTACCGCCAGTTTAACGCCATATCGTTTTGTGCGTTACTGCAAGTTTAACGCCACTTACTTCTGTGTGCGTTACTGCCAGTTAACGCCATATAGTTCTGTATGCATTACAGCCATTTAACGCCATATAGTTTTGTGTGCGTTACTGCCAGTTTAACACCATATAGTTTTGTGCGTTACTGCAAGTTTAACGCCATTTAATTCTGTGTGTTTTACTGCCAGTTTAACGCTGTATAGTTCTGTGTGCGTTACTGCCAGTTTAACGCCATATAGTTCTGTGTGCGTTATTGCCAGTTTAATGCCATATAGTTTTGTGCATTACTGCAAGTTTAACGCCATCTACTTCTGTGTGCGTTACTGCCAGTTTAACGCCATATAGTTCTGTGTGCGTTACTGCCAGTTTAATGCCATATAGTTTTGTGCATTACTGCAAATTTAACACCATTTACTTCTGTGTGCATTACTGCCAGTTTGACGTCATATAGTTCTGTGTGTGTTACTGCCAGTTTAATGCCATATAGTTCTGTGTGCGTTACTGCCAGTTTAACGCCATGTAGTTTTGTGTGCGTTACTGCAAGTTTAACGCCATTTACTTCTGTGTGCATTACTCCAAGATTAACGCCATATATTTCTGTGTGCGTTACTGCAAGTTTAACGCCATTTACTTCTGTGTACGTTACTGCAAGTTTAACCCCATATAGTTCTGTGTGTTACTGCAAGTTTAACGCCATATAGTTTTGTACGTTTGACGCATTATATTTCAGTATATTATAGTGTATCCATGGAGTGTGTCTGTGTAGTGTGAGGACTCAAATTAAAGTGCACCAAACACCATTTTACATTGATTAAAGTGCATCTACGTACAGATTTCCACTTCTTTACATTTGCTAATACCGCCCCCTCCCTCCCAATAATGTCTGGGAGGACAACAAGGAGAGGCAGACATTCCCTTGGCAGTGTAAGGGGGCTGGCAACAAATGTGTCCACAGGCAAAGGTGGAGGTGGTGGTCAGTCCTCAGGCAGGGCATCATTTCCTCTGTTTAGTGAGCTTGCCCGTGCTATCCAGCCACAGCATGCAGAGGAGGTGGTGGACTGGCTTACTAAACCTTCCTCATCCAACTCCTCCTCTGTCACGCAGGCAGAGACAAGTGTGCAGTCCCCTGCAGTTGCCAGAGTGAATAAACCTGCCTCCTTGTCCACATCTATTCCTGCCATAGCCCCAACATCAGCCATGGAAGAGTCAGTTGAGTTATTTGACCACAGCGTCAGCCACTTGCTCCTTGATGATGCCCAGCCATTACTGGATTCAGATGTTTGTTCTGAGGTTGAGGATGACAGGAACATGAGCCCACAGAGAGGAGAGAACACTGGTAGAAGGCATTCGTGTTCCCCCAGCCGCAGCTTATTGCCAAGTTTTCTCCAGTGGTAATGATGATGATGAAGATGAAGGAGATGGAGATAATGATGATGATGATGAGGTCACTGATGCGACTTGGATGCCAGATAGAGCAGAGGAGGAAACTGAAGGTGAGGCGGCACAACCCCAAAGAAGCCTACATCAAGAAAGAGTAGAGAGTAGTGTTGAGCGAACCCGGACTGTAACGTTCGGGTCCGTACCGAACTTTAGGGTGTCCGTGGCACGGACCCGGACCCGGACATTTCAAAAATCGTTCGGGTTCGGTCCGGGGTTCTGCTATTTTACTCCACGTGTTGAGAAGCTGCAGGGCAGCCAATCAACAAGCGTTTCACTGGTTTGCCCTTAGAAGCCATCACAGCCATGCCTACTAATGGCATGGCTGTGATTGGCCGGTGCATCATGTGACCCAGCCTCTTTATAAGCTGGAGTCACAGTGCTGCAGTCACATGCTCCTTGGGTTAGTATAGGGAAAGGTAGCTGACGGCGTGAGGGACAGATTTTAGCCATTTTAAGACCTGATCCTGCATCCTGAGATAGATTACTTTACTACTGCTGTCTGTGCTGTTGCTCTGAGGACAGATAGCAGAAATTAGAGATT
>BLSH010001904.1:29218-45678 GCA_018402905.1 Glandirana rugosa
GCCCTGGGCCTGGGCTTGTGCCTGTAAAGTTTTTTGCGAGCCCAAGACCATCAACTAGTGCGTACAACTTATCGACTTCCCGTCGGTTAGTTGTTCGCAAAGTGACCAAACGGGAATCTTCGATAGTGTCGGTACGGATGATTACCGTACCGACACTAACCGGTCACGTAGTACACTGGGTCGGACCTCAATGTCACGACGTACAGTGTACGAGAACCCAATCACATCCCTCTCCTTCGACAGTCGCAAAAACACTCCCTCTCTACCATGCCATTAGTAGGCATGGCTGTGATAGCTTCTAAGGGCAAACCAGTGAAACGCTTGTTGATTGGCTGCCCTTCAGCTATTCAACATGCGTGATCAACTACCAGAACCCGAGCGTTTTTTGAAATGTCCGTGTTCGGGTCCGGGTCCCGGACACCCGAAAGTTCGGTACGGACCCGAATGTTACAGTCCGGGTTCGCTCAACACTACTCAGCGACCCTTCTGGTGGCCACCATTTAGTCGGATCATGCTTGTACTCCTTGCGAGTGATTTTACACCATTTTTCGTGGTGCCTTAAAGCCTCCGGCTCCCCATTTACCATCATCCTAAGGATGGGAGCGCCGGGGTGTAATTTGGCAATATTCAATCCAGTGTTCTTTGCTATTTTTACTAATCGTTTAGCACTTGCTCTAGTAATACCATGATCAGTCATTAGAGGGAGAATTTCTTTTCTCCACATATTTCCCATTTTTATAGTTATTGATTTCTGAATTACTTTATTACACAATGACAACAGTTAGAGCTCCGGGACTTAGAGCCCTAGTTTCTACTTATACGACTGTGTACCAGCAGTCCAGTAATATTCTCAGGGGTCCCCTCTACCTGTTCCTTCCTCGAGAGACGTCTCTCCTCAAGGTTGATATGGGTTAGCTCCAAGCAAATCACCCTATACCAACGGACACTCAGCAGGTCATACAGGCACTGTGGCTTATTCCCTGTTGGACAAAACTGCCCCAGGACCACAGCTGCACACAAAAAATCACACACAAAAAATACCACATCCAACAACCTCTATTTGCCCTATAGAAATTGTGGTACCTGCTTATCTACGTCCCTACATAAAATCTATGTCTGTTGTCATGTGAATGGCAATACAGAAAGACAGAGGACTCATAAACAGTAAATAACAGAACGTTCTTATAACAGATATGTGTCAGTAATCATGCACAGACTGAATGCAATTTTTTAAATAAAGGAAACATGCTACCTTCTGTGGCCGCACAACTCAACCGACACCTCATCCGCACAGAAACAGACACATCATACCTGAGAAAAATATTTCTCACCTTTGGCGCCGTTGTGGTCCCTCCTGTAGCAGGTGAGGTGAAGGCAGAGGTGCGGTCAAGAAGAGACGTCCAGGGGTCACTACTGATACGATCAGAGTAGAAATAAACGAAGGTCCAGGCTTCTGCATTCGTCTGATATAAGTTTACTGAGAATATCATACTATGCATAGGATCACATCATGATGAGTGTGATGACGGTTACATTTTTCACAGAGCTTTTATGGTAAAAATTACAATACAAGTCAATGTAGTCACAAGCCCAAATTTAAGAATAAATAAAGTATTGGGAAATAATCATCGGAAAACTGCATACGTGACATTTTGGCCATAACTATGGGGCGTCTAAAGATTACTTGTCAAATCTATCATAATAAGTCATAACACGTCAAACTATAGTAATTAAAATAATATGTGGTTGGGGGAATTTTGGAAATAATAATATCTATTTCTCAGAAATGACCTCAACAAACAAAGATGTTCAGCCAAGTCCATCTCAATCAAAATGGGAGGTCATCTCGACATTTGCACAGGATATGAGTTACGAAACTGCTGAGATAATGGATAATGAGAATAAAGTTCATTTATGAAGAAGAAAAACTTTTCCAAAGGGGGAACTCTTCCTTGATAGCTTTACTGTAGAAACATCATTCTGACTCCATTTTAATTCTGCTCTTCACAATAGTGGCAGCTCTTTGGATCTCATATTGAGAGTTGACAGCAACAGATTCCAAATGCAAATAGCACACTTGAAATGAACTCTGGACCTTTTGTCTGCTCCTTGGGATAATGAGGGCATAACACACACCTGGCCATGGAACAGCTGAACAGCCAATTGTCCCATTACTTTTGGTTCTCTTAAAAAGTGGGAGACACATATACAAACTGTTGTAATTCCTACACCGTTCACCTGATTTGGATGTAAATACCCTCAAATTAAAGCTGGAAGTCTGCAGTTAAAGCACATCTTCGTTTTATTCCAAACCCGTTGTGGTGGTGTTTAGATTCAAGCTGTTTCCCTAATTGATTGGGACACGCTTCTAATAGACAAACCAAAAATCCAGAAATACGACACTAAATGGTCGTTCTTTACAGGCTATTCAATACAATATAAGCAGGTTAAGAGGATTATTAACAAGCATTGGGATGTTCTACGTAATGACCGACTTATAGGCCCCTTATTGCCTGATAAACCACAGGTTGTATATAGAGGGGTCCCATCCTTGAGGCACAGGGTAGCCCCAAACGTGGTGGAGCCCCCCAAGCGACTCACCTTTTTTCAGGATATGAAAGGCTTTTTCAAGTGTCAAAAGTGTAGAGTCTGTAAACTCAATAGACATAAAAATAAGAGAATTTCCAGCTTTTCCTCGACAGTTACAGGACGCAGTTACGATGTAAAATGTTTTAGCACATGCGAAACAAGGAATGTCGTCTACCTTTTAACTTGCCCTTGCAATAGACAATATGTGGGTAGGACCACCAGGGCTTTTAATGTACGTGTAAACGAACACATAACTAATATTATTAAGGGAAAAACTAATCATAGTGTCCCCAAGCACTACCTCAAGTACCATGACCACAATCCGGAAGTTACCCTCTACCAAGTGATCGACAAATATGTTCCCCCTTGGAGAGGTGGGTGGGTTAAGAGAGGGGTTTCTCAACTTGAAACATCCTGGATTTATCAGCTCAAAAGCTTCCACCCACATGGGATGAACGTAGAGTGGGACATTAACTCTTTTATCAACAAAGCCTAGAATATCATATTTTATGTTATAAGGTTTCTGCGTCCTCTTTTTATGCTATTTTTAATATATTTTTAATTTGTTCTATTTATACATGTATTAAGTACGTCATTTCTGACTCTTTTATCATATTTTTACCATCTTGGCTATATCCATATTATCTGTAATTGTCACATCCTATTTCCCATATGTCCAGTGATAATCACCATGCTTACCCTTTCTCTATTTTTAACATTTTTATACGTTTAAGCCTTGATTTGCTTATCTAAATCTCATGATTATCTCCTCTCTTTGGGAATGAATTATTTGAAAATGATATACGGTGTACAACGCATGTCCCATTCTGGTTTGTTGATCTGGCTGCCGGTATATATACAGTTTTTAACAATTTTAACAACAATATTTTGACATCATAATGTATGGTCTTTTCCCCCGAAAAAATTGTTGTCATTCTTTTCTTTTTTTACCCTCCATGCACAATTTATTCCTTGGAATATCGTCTTTTTTATATATAATTTTATTAATCGACAAAATTCTCATTTTATAAACATGTTTTTTGCAATATGTTTTCACAATGCTACGGTTTTTTCCCGCACTCTTTGCACTTTTGTTCTATTATTGAACCACTTAGGAAGAATATAACTTCTTCTTTCTCGTTCCTAATTGACGACTGTCACGACCGTAAATGGCCACACACTCACGATCCTACATGATCTTTGAAGCTAGGTACACTCTCTGCTTACAGTTCAAAACAGAGAGGGCAGTGATGCGGTGGGTGTATCGCGTCACTTCCGCTGGTGGACGCATTTTCTACCCCAGGAGTAGTGGATTACTAGGACCAAGGACCATTCCCAAGCAACATCAGATGCCCCCCCAGGATAGGTCCTCTCGCTTCCTGTTGATCGGATGAGCAACCGCCCGGTTGGGATTAAAACACCCGCGCATATACTACTACCATCTGGTAAGCCTGCATCCATTCTTTCTATATCGCAGATGTTTCAAAGATAACTGTCATTGGATTCAACAGATTTTTTATCCCTATAAGTTGAAGGACTACCATCTGAATCATTTTCATTTTCATAGCATAGGCGCTGCATATGTGCTTTTAGATTCGGCCCGAATATCAGTTTGGACCAAAAATTTGGCCATTCGCAGAACACCCTGCAATGTACTGAGCGCTGCACAGTGCATTCTGCGCCCTGATTAGGCAAAGTTTTGGCCAATCAGTGTGCAGTGTAAGCTGGTTGTTAAGGAGCGGGGCCGGGAAGCCAGCCGCAGCATCCTTAACAACCGATGAGTCCCCAGCTGTCATGGGTTTCCCTGCTGAAAGCTGAACAACAAAAAAAAAAGCGCCGGTTAAAAAATAAAGAAAAATATGGCGTGGGGTCCCCTCCCCATCCATACCAAGCCCTTCACGTCTGATATGGATTTGGAGGGGAACCCCATGCCAAAATTTAAAAAAAATCCAGCTTGGGGTCCCCCCCAAAATTCATACCAGACCCTTATCCGTGCATGCAGCCTGGCAGGTCAGGAAAGGGGGGGGTGAGTGAGCCATACCAGGCCACATGCCCTCAACATGAGGGGTTTGCTTTGGGGTAGCCTGCCCCCCCATGTGAATGAGTATCATAGTACCCCTACCCATTCACCAAAAAAGTGGCAGAAAGTAATAAACACAGGAGACAGTTTTAAACAAATCCTTTACTAAAAAATTAAAAATAGTGTCCCTTGGTGTAAAACTATCGTCAATATTAAAAATGTTAAGAAAAAGTTAAGGGAAGCCCGCGCCCACAAAATAAAATCAAATCTACAAAATCCAATTATGGCCCTAGGCTGCTCGCGAAACAACTGATCCAATTGTCAATAAATGTCCTAAAATAATCACAGCGCCTAAGATAGAAAAAGACCAAACTATGAGGAGCTAAAAACAGAGTATAAATATGTGTCCTGAAAAAACATTAAAATCCAATAAAGTTCATGTTAGAAACCAGTAATAGTTTTTCAGAAAAAACATTGGGAGAAAAGTTCAAATGGAACATCAAAAAAAGGTATATATCAGTCTATATGGTTCGTTCATTAAAGCTTATTCCCAAAGAGATTCAAATCCTTCATCGATGGAAGGGGTATCCAACCCCCAGAAATTCCTGATGTGGTCTACTAGACAAGCGATATATATAATGGGTGTGAGCTTACCAGATGTTGGTAGATCATGCGCGGATATCAGAAAATCCAACTCGAGTATCCACAGTATGGTGTCATCTGCCAATGAGGGCTAAGGTATGGAGGGGAAGAGAGGTTCCAAGCTGATGGCTCATACACTCCCGAACCGTCGTCTCCAGATAGATGTCAGCATTCACCACATAGTTTATATGAGGAAAGAAAGCCACAATAGTGTAATACTGTTTGATGCGAGGTTTATTTTGAATAAGGGATTAAAAATACTCACAAAATTCCATATATAAAAGAGCTCATAATAAAATCAATAAGACAGAAGGAGTCCAGGAACCCAACGCCTTTCTGCTCAAAAGCCGTCGTCTGGGGTATTCCCCCCCTTCTGTCTCTACACCTATTTATAACTAATGGTGTAAGATAATGAAAAATACAATGAAAAGTACAAAGTCAGCCCCTAGGGGGCAAAAACGGAAGTCCAGCTTTGCTCAACAAGATGGCGTCTCCCATCGGACTTCCGTTTTTGCCCCCTGTATATATACAGTATTTCACAAAAGTGAGTACACCCCTCACATTTTTGTAAATATTTTATTATAGCTTTTCATGTGACAACACTGAAGAAATTACAGCGTACAGCTTGTATAACAGTATAAATTTGCTCTCCCCTCAAAATAACTCAAAACACACACAAATTATATAATTTTTTTTTTTTTTTTGGTTGAACTAGATGGACTTGTGTCTTTTTTCAACCTGACTAACTATGTAACTATGTAACACAGCCATTAATGTCTAAAACGCTGGCAAGAAAAGTGAGTACACCCATAAGTGAAAATGTCCAAATTGGGCCCAAAGTGTCAATATTTTGTGTTGCCACCATTATTTTCCAGCACTGCCTTAACCCTCTTGGGCATGGAGTTCACCGGAGCTTCACAGGTTGCCAATGGAGTCCTCTTGCACTCCTCCATGACGACATCAAGGAGCTGGTGGATGTTAGAGACCTTGCACTCCTCCACCTTCAATTTGAAGATGCCACACATATGCTCAATAGGGTAAAGATCTGGAGACATGCTTTGCCAGTCCATCACCTTTACCCTCAGCTGCTTTAGCAAGGCAGTGGTCATCTTGAAGGTGTGTTTGGGGTCGTTATCATGTTAGAATACTACGCTGTGGCCCAGTGTCTGAAGGAAGGGGATCATGCTCTGCTTCAGTATGTCACAGTACATGTTACCATTCATGTTTCCCTCAATGAACTTTAGCTCCCCAGTGCCTGCAGCACTCATGCAGCCCAAAACCATGGCACTCCCACCACCATGCTTGACTGTAGGCAAGAAACACTTGTCTTTGTACTCTTCACCTGGTTGCTGCCACGCATGCTTGACACCATCTAAACCAAATAAGTTTATCTTGGTCTCATCAGACCACAGGATATGGTTCCAGTAATCCATGTCCTTAGTCTGCTTGTCTTCAGCAAACCGTTTGCTGGCTTCTTGTGCATCATCTTTAGAAGAGGCTTCCTTCTGGGACAACAGCCATGCAGACCAATTTGATGTAGTGTGCAGTGTATGGTTTGAGCACTGACAGGCTGACCCCCCACCCCTTCAACCTCTGCAGCAAAGCTGGCAGCACTCATATGTCTATTTCACAAAGACAATCTCTTTATATGATGCTGAGCACGTGCACTCAACTTCTTTGGGCGACCATGGCGAGGCCTGTTCTGAGTGGAATCTGTCCTGTTAAAACGCTGTATGGTCTTGGCCACCGTGCTGGATCTCAGTTTCAGGGTGTTGGCAATCTTCTTATAGCCTAGGCCATCTTTATGTAGAGTGACAATTCTTTATTTCAGATCCTCAGAGAGTTCTTTGCCATGAGGTGTCATGTTGAACTTCCAGTGACCAGTATGAGAGAGTGAGAGTGATAACACCAAATTTAACACACCTGCTCCCCATTTACAACTGAGACCTTGTAACACTAACGAGCCACATGACACTGAGGAGGGAAAATGGCTAATTCGGCCCAATTTGGACATTTTTACTTAGCGGTGTACTCTCTTTTGTTACCAGCGGTTTAGACATTAATGGCTGTGCGTTGAGTTATTTTGAGGGGACAGCAAATTTACACTGTTATACAAGCTGTACACTCACTACCTTACATTGTAGCACAGTGTAATTTCTTCAGTGTTGTCACATGAAAAGATATATTAAAATATTTATAAAAGGAGTGCGCATGTGCGGGAGCTCCAGGATAGACGCCTAACCCGGGAGCTCCGCACCTACACCCACCTTTGGCGCCCCAGGCTCCTACAGCAGCCATCCAGGAGAGCCAGAACAGAGGGCTACAATCCCCCAAGCCCCCCACAAGCCGCGGACATAGATGGGCAGCTCGGCAGCAACCCCCCAAGCCCGCCCGCCGCCTCACAGTTGCCAACGGGTGTACCAAGATGGCCGTGGCCTAACACACACAGCAGACCCGACATATCGGCCCCATCCGTGCAGGACCAGCCAGTTTTTCCAGGACCAGCCTGTCATCTTATCCAGGGAGAAGGTCAGTAAAGCCCTCCGATCTCCAAGCCTCCGATCACCCTTACCAGCAGTGATAGTGATAGCTGGGTGGACCAAGATGGCTGCTATAAAGGCCTAAAGGACTTTCTCTGCCCTAAGAAACCTGGTGGACCACCCAATTCGCCCTGCAGAGGCGTAAGTCGGCTCCCCAAACCCCCTGGGAAGCCACCTGGGCCAAAGCAACCTAATTTAGAGGCACCCAGAAGTGCCTCCAGCTATTCGCCCCACAAATTGAAGTCCCACGCTGTAGGACTGAGATACCCCCTCCCCCGAAAGGGCTTAAAGAAGTGTGGGTGAGGAGAGGAACACAACAAAAGGCATCCCACTTTACACCTGCTTGTGGGCCACTGACAACAGGGCGAAAAATTTCCGGAGGACTCTAACACCTCCCTGAATGCAAGGACCACAGGTCAGAAGGTCGCTCTTACACCTGTTTACAGAATCTGACCGAGCCCACTCTTTTGACATGGCCACTGCCAGAGCCCATTCAAAGCCCAGGAGGTAGCCCCAGAGCACAGACAATTCTAACGCCTGCCACCCTCACCCTGACACCAGGGTCCAACCAGCCACCACACCAACTTATGCCTTTATCCCCAGCCTCCACGGAGTCGCTATTACGCCACACAATGGAGGACTTTCCAGTCACCCCGGTGGGGCACCTCCCAGCTTGTCTGCCAGAGGCCCTTATCCTCAGCCCTCCATCTCAGGACCCTCCCCTCAATACTGCAGACTTGTTCCTTAAATTTTCTACCCTCTTGGAAAGAGGCTTGGCGAACACTGCCGCAAAAATTACAGGAGACATAAATCAGATTTTCACAGTCTAGGTTCCAGAATGGAAGCCATTGAACAAAAATTTTACATTACCATAGCCAGAACTAACCAAAACTCTGCTCATATTCAAGTTCTGCAGGACCAACTGGACACCGCTCTAGCAAGAATAGATGACCTAGAGAACAGATCAAGAAGATACAACTTCAGGGTGAGGGGTCTACCTGAATCTATCACAGAAGTCATTCCTGCTTTTCAGGACCTGATTCAATCTGTAATCCCTAATGTGCCTAAACACAGGCTAGAGCTGGATAGGGCCCACAGAGCCTTGGGTCCACCAAGGAAAGATGGCTCTCCAAGGGACATAATAGTCAAACCGCATTTTTATGCCATCAAAGAAGAAATTCTGAGAGCGTCCCGAACCAACCCTGCTATTTCCTGCATGGGCCACCAAGTCCAGATTTTTGCAGATTTGTCTCCGACCACCATGCAAAAAAGGAGAGCCCTCAAACCGCTTCTCCAAGTTCTACAACAAAAGGAACTTAAGTATTGGTGAGCGTTCCCGTTTGCCATCAAATTCATCCTTAAAGGCAAAACGTTCTCTTTTTCTACAATAACGGAGGGTGAAAAACTACTTCTGCATCTCAAGTTAATCTCCCAAGAAGCTCCAATGGATCTTACTTACCCAACTGGCTCCCACGTGAAAATACCACTCCCTTCAAGCCCGGTCTCTCCTCTCTGGACCAAGTCCAAGAGCAAGAAATCTAAAGACAACAGACCACCGTAATCCACTGGCTAGACCACTTGGAACTGTTTATTTCTCAGCTTGGTCCATGCCTTTCCTTGAGAACTGGAAAAGCTCTTTCATGTAGTTACATGAAAGCCATGGATCTGCGGCAACTTTGCTCCTTCCCTTGACCCGCAATAACTCTGTTGCCTCCTTTTTTTTACTTAGGTTGTTTTTGTTTATCAGTTCATTTGAGCCTTTAAGAGTTCATTACCACTCAGCATTACGACCAGAATAAGGCTTCGGCCTCCCATTCTGCACGCAAGACTAGAATGTGCTCTCCGGAAGGGAGCACTGGGAGGCATCTCTTCCTGGCTGCTGGGACTCTTTGTAATGTATAATATTCTTTATGTTCTTGTTATATTCTAACATAAAGTTGAGCCGAGGGGCGCCTCGGCTGGGGTAGGTCCCCATGCACCTCCACTTACCCCCAGGACTTCCTTGGAGCTCCTTGGGATAAGTTGTCTGCCCCGATGGGTAAGATAATACCTTTCTTCATGTTACCTGCTTTTGATATGCTCCCTCGTAAGAGGACAGGGACTGTGGGACAGAGAGAGTCTTTAACCCCTCGGGCAACAACTCCACAAGCTACCCATAGGAGTAAATTTCAATGTCATGTTTTGTTTCTCTCTCTCTTCTTTTCTTGTCTCTCCTCTTCTCTGATAAGGCACCTAACAATTTCTCCTGTCACTGATGTTCCCAGGTCTGCCATTCACACATCGGGATTCCTGGATGTCCTCGAGCTCCTCGTCCTATCGTCAGGGACCGCAGGGTCAGAGGTGAGTGCTGCTGTGAACACCAGCTTTGTCCCCCTCAGGCTCCATGGCTAATGCCACTCATAGACACCTCAAAATAGCCACTCACAATGCACAGGGTCTCAACTCCCCTATAAAAAGGAGGAAAGTTCTTGATCACTACAAATCTCTTACACTTGATGTAATACTGATTCAGGAAACCCACTTCCTGTCACGATAAACCCCCAAATTCCTCACTCACACTTCCCCACCTTCTTCTTGGCCAAAGCGGAGTCCAAATCCAAAGGGGTAGCAATCCTGATCTCCAAAGCCTGCGGCTTTTCCTCCCTTTTGGAAATTAAAGACCCAGAAGGGAGATTTATCCTAATCAAAGGAACCATAGACGGAAACTTATACACACTTGTTTCTTACTATGCCCCAAATAAAGGTCAACTAACCTTTTTTAAATCACTGTTTGACACCATTCAGCCTCATTTAGAAGGTAGGGTCATAGTGGGAGGAGATTCTAACATAGCCTTCGATCAAGGTCTTGACAAATCCAGACCCTACGGGGACCAATTGAGGCGCCCATCCAGAGCGAGTCTGAAACTAGCCACGTTTCTGCATACACAGAATATGTCGGATATCTGGAGGGAATTCAACCCATCCAAGAGAGACTTCACACACTGCTCTTCCCCCCATAACTCCTTTGCACAAATTGACCACCTGCTTGTACAGTCAAACACAAGTCCCCTAGTCCTGAACTCGCGAATAGTTGACACAGTCCTCTCAGGCCACTCCATAGTCCTCCTGCAAATCCGATGTGACCCACACTACGCGAGACAGGCTCAGTGGAGAAAAAAAAGGTTCTGCCCCAGGTCCAGATGGTCTGTCAATCCCTTACTATAAGGCCTTTGCCGTGACATTCTCCCCCCACCTCACAAAATTCTTTAATTCCAAAACACAGGGCACTCCTCTGGACCCACAACTTAACTCTGATTTTTTCACAGTGATACCAAAACCAGATAAAAATCCTGAAGAGGTGGGGAACTACAGACCTATATCACTGATCAACAATGACATCAAAATTCTAACGAAAATCCTGGCCAATAGGTTAGCCACTTTTATCAATTCCTACTTCACAAAGATCAGGTGGGGTTCATCCCGGGGAGGCAGGGACCCGACCAGATTCGCAGAGCTGTTGATCTGATCTCCATCCTACAATCTAACTGGGAGGGAAGCTCTAAACAATGGGGCATGGTCCTATTGCTAGATTTGCAGAAGGCCTTTGATTCAGTTTCTTGGTCCTACATTTTCTCGATTCTAGAGAAATGGGGATTTGGCCAGTGTTTCATGGGAAACATTAGGGCCCTTTACTCTTTCCCTAAGGCCTGAATAAGGCTTCAGGGGTACTATTCAGAGCCGATAGGTATAGCAAAGGGAACGAGACAGGGTTGCCCTTTTTCGACGCTCATTTTCGCTATTACTATTGAAACCTTAGCGATTGCTATCTGTCAAAACCCAGATATCAAGGGGATATCTTGTGGATCCCAGATCCACAAATGTGGTCTCTTCGCGGATGACATCCTCTTGTTCATTACATCTCCCCACACCTCTCTTCCCAATTTAAATCGCACTTTAGACTCCTTTGCAGAAACAGTTTCCTCACTGCAACACTCTTTCCCCTTCAAATGGAGCTTGACATCAATTAAATATTTAGGCATTAACCTAACGGCCAAAATAGAGGACTTATACTCTAATAATCCCCCCCCCCATATACTGAAAACTCGAGGACGGCCTAAAATCCTGGTTGAATAGCAATCTCTCTTGGTTGGGTAGAATCAACGCTATTAAAATGACCCTCCTGCCACGTATATTCTACCTATTCTGGGCCCTTCCGGTAGCTATCAGGAAAGACCACCTGAATTCTTTCCAGAGCAAGAACCTCAGATTCGTCTGGGGAAACTCAGGTTACAGGTTTCCTCAAAATATTTTATACCGCCATAGGAAAAGGGGAGGGCTGGGGCTTCCCTCTCTCCTCAAATACTATCAAGCAGCTAGACTAGCGCAACTCTCCCTGGTTTACACGAGGTTTGGGAAACCGGACTGGATCCAGATCGAGAGACAGGCAATCCCAAATTACACAATAGGCTATCTCCTCTGGACAGCTCCAAAAAAAAGACCCCCTATATTATCTCCAACTTTATCCCACTCCTTCGCCCTCTGGGACACTCTGCGGAACCGTCCCGAACTAAGCTCGCCCTGTATGCCCTAGCGCATATCTTTCACAATCCGGATTTCCCTCCAGGGCTGGACATAAAAGCATTCAGGTGATGGTTGGATAAGGGGCTGTGCCGTATAGGGCATTTCTTCACTCCTTTAGGTCCCATGACTCTGGGCCATTGTACAAGCAAACTGGACCTTCCAGATTCAAAGTTCAGATTTCAACAAATCTCACATTTTCTTTTCCACATCTGGAAAGACAAATCTCTTTCACCCAAATTCACAGCTTATCAGACATGGTGTGGTCAAGCCACGGACCAAAGAGGAGGCATCTCGGTAGTTTACACAGCACTCTCCCTGCCTACGACGAAAGCCACATATATGAATTACTGGGAGGAGGAACTTCAATTCTCATGGGACTTGAAGACCTGGCACAGAGCGCTATCTAATTTGTTTCGGGGCATCTTAAACACTGTCCTTAATGGAGGCGAGTGTTAGGGTCATCACCAGATGGTATCTCAACCCGACCAAGCGGGCCCGCATTTACCCCTCGGTAAACCCACAGTGCTTCAGAGGATGCTCCCTCTTGGGTTCAATGCCCCACATCTAGTAAGAAAGCTCTAGGCTAAGACCATTTTGGAGAAAAGTATTCAACCTTATTGAGAGGTTGACTCAAACTCGGGTCACCAGGTCCCCTGAGATCGCTCTACTCAATGCACATATCCCGAACCTGTCTAAACACAGCAGGAAATTAGTGCAGTTCATCTTGACCCGAGCCAAGCTCACGATAGCGAAAGCATGGAAAAAACCAAAGATCTCTTTCGCAGCTACCATTCGAAAAGTCTCCTGGATCGTGTCCCAGGAGAAGCTCTCCAGCATCCTTTTGAATACATCTAAGAGATTTGAGGACATCTGGGAACCATGGCAAAACTACATAGGTGTCTCTTTCATACCGGGACAGATTGTGTACATAGATACAGCAGACCTGAACCTAATATAGTTGCTTCTATATCTTATATCTCTCTCTTTTTCTTCTTCCTCTCTCTCTTCTTCTGGTACCTCAGTTATGCTTTTCCTACATTCTAGTTGGGATTTCATGTCTCCTTTCTTAGTTGTCACGTCACTAGTAGGACTGTGACAGATTTGGCCCAAGACCCCAACTTCCTGTACCCACCTCTGAGTATTTGACGAGAAGGGTGGTGAGTCTGCGACCTTTACCCACATGGTGGGGCAAAACCTCCCTCTCTGGGCACAGCGTGTTCCCTTTATGGGGTGCTTGGAGCCTGAGTATGAGCCTACCACCTTTGCCATTTCGGATGGTTGGTTGTCTGGCTCCGCCTTCCTCAGTTCCAATATAAGCAGTAGGAAAGCGAGTCTGTGAGTTTAATAAAGTTAACGATATCCTTTCATGTCCAATATTTATCTGTAAGTTTTCATATGCAATGATATACTGTGTCCATGAATGTAATGTCTATAATGGAAATAAAAATTTCTGAAAGTAAAATATTTATAAAAATGTGAGGGGTGTACTCACTTTTGTGAGATACTGTATATATATATATATATATATATATATATATTTATGTACATATACATATACAGCCTAGTATATATATCATACACTGCATTCAGTGCAGACTATATACAGACAGGGTAAAAATATATACTGTATATACCGCCTATAGTGTATATATATATATATATATATATATATATATATATATATATATATATATATATACGCTGCATCCAGTATAGCATATATATACAGCGCATTCAGTGAAGCCTATATACAGGCAGTGTACAGTATATAGTAAACTTCAGGCAGTGTATCAATATATATATTGTGTGAGGTTAGCTCGTATGGATCACCTTTCCTGGTAAGAAGGCAGCTTGTAGGCAAACATTCTTAAAATCTGGCAGGTTGCCAGTTTTTTTTGGTAAAGGTTGCAGGTCATAAAACAAACAAAAACATAGTAAAAACAAAACCTTGCAGTCTGGCGCTAAACTACTACACATCCGGATACCTCTCTATATGATGTTGGGCTTGTCCCTGACACCTTCATACAAACAAAGACAAACATTTTTCTTTTGCAGTCATTGGAACAACCAATAACTCAAGGTCTTGGCTCTCAGTCTAAGCATACTGAGTCCCAGGATGAGCTCCTACTGGTTATTTCAAGCAGCTGGAGAGGGATTTGGATGGACCAGAAACTCTGGCCAGGAACCGAGGAACCAATTCTGCCACGGTGGCCGGCAAAACCCGGATCAGACTCTCACCAGTCCACTCCAAGTGAACGCATGCGTGGTGACAAATATCGCCCATCCACCATCACACCGTGTGTTAGATTCGACCACCTTAATGTTCATCCTGTTATGTGGTTCCCTTCGCCAGCGCAGAGAGCAATGATAACACCAAGTCAATGTCAGTTCATCACTCTGAAGTTTTATCTGTTTTCAGTGCGGTATATATCATTGGCAGAAATCATTGTCACAAGTACTTCGTATTTCTGGCCAATCAGGCCGTACAGCTAATATTGCATTATACAATGATCTCATATTAATTGCTTTTCTATCTCTAGTGGGCTGGAAGATTAGGTGCTTTCCATGTGGTGTTCTAACCCAAAGTCCAGTGTCTGCACCTGAGTTTCAGTTATGATTAATAGTGATGATTACATTGTCAGCAAATAATGATTCTTCACAAACAACTATTATGGGATGTATTCTCAAAGATGGAGTTTCTATAGCTCAATGTAAAATGGAACCTGAGGCCTAGATCATATTCTCATAATCCCTCCTTTTTTTTTTTTTTCTTTTATATTTCAAAGATTTTATTGAGTTTATAAATATAAACAGACATAAGCACATAAGAGATAATCACAAATACTGTTTAAGGCAGGTAGGAAGGAACTGAGACCCGATAACAGTAAAACAGGAAATCTTGTCAAGCTGGTCAATGATATAGAAGAAGATTCATGACACTAAACTGGAAGACTGAACTAGATTTAGAGAGAAATGGGGCTTCCCAGGAACCCAGCACCCCAAAAAGGGAACTCGCTGTGCCAGAGGAGCAGGGAACCCCCCCCTGAAGGTTATGAAGCCTGACTCATATGCTTTAAGCTGGAGGAAAGTACTCCCGCTACTACACAATAGTGAGGCCTGAAAAAGGATCCTCATAAATCGAAATCAACTAAAATTCCTGCCCAAATCATACCTAAACTAGAAAAATAGGAGTGTATGGAAATAGGGAGGAGAAATTAGAGAAAGAGAGGAAAAAGAAGAGAAGAAGGGGGGGAAGGGGCTGAGATGAGACGTAGCTTGGTAGAGACAAAGGAATTCAAGACTGAGTCTTGAGAAGACACACAGAAGGTGTCGCACCTTAATTGTTATTCTCATCCTAAATGGTAGGATGGCCTAAATATCAGAGCCTGAGGATTTACCCCTGTAGATTGCCCAGGGTTCCCAAACCGCCTCAAAATGATGTTTGTTGTTGGAAATAGAAGTGGCCATTTTCTCCTGAGCCATAAGCCATGAAATTTTCCGTTTAGCTGCTCTCAGGGAGACATTCTGTTGTTTCCATGCCCCTGCTATGGTTATTTTGGCTGCTAAGAAAATGTGGTGGATTAATTTGCAGGCTGGTTTGGGAATTCTGGGAATATGGTCATTTAATAAGGCAATGGTTGGTGATCTAGGAAGTTGACTATCTGTGACCCTCTTGATTAGAGAGAATACTCCAGACCAAAAGGGTCTAATTCTGGGACATTCCCACCATATGTGTGACATGTTACCTATCATTTGACATCCCCTAAAGCACAATGGGGAAGCTGAGGGGTATAGCCTGGATAACTTCACCGGGGTGAGATACCATCTCGAGATTACCTTAATGCTGGCTTCGGAGATATTCGTATTTAGGACCCCCCGAAATGATTTAAAGAATGCTGAGTGCCATTTCTCCAAGTCCCATGAAAAATTGAGATCCATCTCCCAATCCTTCTCCACAGGCTGGGTAAGTGCCCCATAAATGACCGAAATACCCCCTCTTTGTTCACACGGCTGACCACACCACCTTTCATAGGTAGTAAAATTGGGGGGGAGAGGTTTATTTGTCCAGATCTTGTGTAAAAAATTAGAAATTTGATGGAACCGAAACC
>BLSH010001904.1:55017-65550 GCA_018402905.1 Glandirana rugosa
TTTTTGGTGTCTCCACTAGTTTATGGTGGTTTTCTTTCGAGATAAACACCCAGTTTTTCCTGTGGTTATAACAAACCCATGTTGCAACGTACTGGTGCGTTAACAGTAAGTTTCTCACTGTCGCGTCTTTTGACTTTTAAACAGACCCGTCCTCCCCCCAAATTCACTGGTCATTTCTTTACCAATTACGTTTCTGAATTGGTGAAGTTATGATACGTGAATCTTGTGAAATTATGGTCTGGTTAAAAGTCAAAAGTCACGACAACGCGAAACTTACTGTTAACGTGCCAGCACGCTGCGACATGGGTTTGTTTCAAAAATAGTAAAACAAGGGGGTACAGCGTCGCACGACCGTGCAATTGTCATTCAAAGCGCAACAGCACTGAAAACTGAAAATTGGTCTGGTATTAAAGTGTTCTAAGTGCATAGTATTGAAGTGGTTAAGTCTTTGCATTAACCATTTCTTTACTGGTCACTTAAACCCCCCTCCTGCCCAGACAAATTTTCAGTTTTCTGCGCTGTCACTCTTTGAATGACAATTGCGTGGTCATGCAACGTTGTACCCAAACAATATTGGTGTCCTTTTTGACCCACAAATAGAGCTTTCTTTTGGTGGTATTTGATCACCTCTGTGGTTTTTATTTTTTTGCATTATAAACAAATAAAGAGTGACGATTTTGAAAAAAGAACAATATTTTTTACTTTTTGCTATAATAAATATCCAAAAATAAAAAATAAAAAAACAAATGTATTTATTAGTTTAGGCTGATATATATTCTTATACATATTTTTGGTAAAAAAAATCGCAATCAGCGTATATTGATTGGGTTGCGCAAAAGTTATAGCGTCTACAAACTATGGACATTGGTTTATGGCATTTTTATTTATTTATTTATTTTTTTACTGGTAATGCCTGTGATCTGCGAATTTTATCAGGACTGCGATATTGCGGCGGACATGTCTGACGTTTTTGACACTTTTTTAGGACTAATGAAATTTATACAGCGATCAGATCTAAAAATAAACACTGATTACTGTATAAATGTCATTGGCAGGGAAGGGGTTAACACTAAGGGGTCAATGAAGGGCGTGTTCTAACTGTGGGGGGTGGGGTTGGCAGGGGCATGACAGATCTAACTGATCCCAGTGATGGGGATCAGTAGATCTGGCATGCCCTCCCTCACAGAGCGGGGAACCGCCATGTTTACATCGGCGGTTCCCCGTTCCAGCTCTCTGTGAGCAGATCGCGGGTCTCCGGCGGACATCGGGTCCGCCCGACCCAGCACGGCATTTTAGAGCCGCGCTGTAGCCGTCATTCGGCTATGGTGCGGATGGGAAGTGGTTAAAATAATTCCCCATCCTTTGAAGGAAGGGAATGTGGATCATATCATGTCCCCGGTTTCAAAGAGTTCTCTCTTTTCCTTATAATGCCAGATGGTTTTTAGTTGATAACTAGCATCTATATTATCTTCTGCCACATAGGCAGCTGGTACTAATGTTACCAATGTGCATACCCCTGAAACATTGGCAGAAATTATTTTATAACCACCAGAATGGAATCGGGATAGCAAAGCATCTTGGAATTTTTAACTTTTGTACAATTTTGTCAATTACAAAGAAGGTAGTGTATAGGTGGGGGTTAAGAACTGCTGAGTTACAATTTAGACCTTTGCATATTCGTGCACTAAAGTTTGAGGTTCAGTTATATTCACATCTCCAATGCCTATTACCAATCCCTTAGGATATTTAACCTTTCCTATTTTACCACCTTTTCCTCCCAATCGATATCCAATGCTTGGGCTGCCTTGCTGTCCACTGATATAAGTTGGGCGTCTCATTGTTGTACAAAAATATTCATCATTGCTAGAAAAATTCCTTCCTATTCCCGATTCCCAGAAGTTATCATAGGGATGTGCAATTCTTATGTTTAAACTTTTGTTTAGGGGTGCTGATTCATTTATTGTGATATTATAGGGAATATGTACAACTATCATTGCTGGATTTGCTATACCAATTGGGGGCCTAGAACAGACCCAACAATTTGATTTATTTGCTGTTTGGGCATTTTTTATATGTATTCTCCACAGTAAGCTAGGATAGTCATTACTCCCTATAGATCTCTTGTTATGTGTCGAGGTAGGCTCGGGCATGTTGTGGTGAGCTCAATTAGACCATGGACAATCATCAAATATGTCACATGCTATCATGTAAATAACAAGCGCAAGTATGAGAGCAATAATGCAGACAGTTACTCCCCTATTTCTGATCAGCACCGCTAATGGGGTCTCCTTTGGCTGTTGCTTCTTTGGCTCTTCTGAGGGCAGTATCTCCATCTCTTCCTGTGGGCGGTGCTTTCTTGATTCTTGAAGCATGTATCCACGTAAGGGATTCTTCCATAAGAACAGCCATCCTGGTAACTGCAACCACTGTAGTAGGTTCACAATAGGGTGGAGTCAGCAATCCATGCTTCTTGTGCAGCTGCTTAACAAGGACCCGACCACCTGTCTGAAAAGAGTGTGTTGGTTCTCCTGCTGGAAGTGGTAAAGACAAAGACACATCACCATACACAGATTCCAATTTTTCAATTAATCTAACCACATGTTCTTGCTGTATCACTTCCAAATCTCCTTGCACTAACTGAGGCTGACCTCTAAGCCAAGGAGTGGGGAATGGCCTACCCATGAGAATTTCAAAAGGTGACAACCCAGTATTCTTCCTGGGAGTCATCCAGATCTCAGCAAGCACTGCTGGTAAGTTATCAATCCAATTTTTGAAACTTCCTCCAGTTCCCTTTCTCAGTTTATCTTTGATGGTCCTATTCATTCTTTCCACAATCCCTGAACTTTGTGGATGGTAGGGTATGTGGAATTTCCAATCAATGGCTAATAGCCTACTTATGTGTCTAGTTATTGCAGCAGTAAATGCTGGTCCTTTGTCACTGTCTATGACTCCACCTTGAAGTAACTCCTCTATGACTGATTTAATGCCTTCCTCCTTTTCTCTGCTAAGTGGGTATTGTTTGACATAGATTGGGGATGTGTTAGGCTTGAGTGTTGCCTTATATGGTGTGCAATATATGAATCCTACATCTGCTGGGTGTTCTGTCCAGAAATGTAAAGGTACTTCTTGTAATTCCCTGTCCAGATATTGAAACAGATGAGAAGTAACCTGCTCTTGTGATGTATGTGTTGGAGGTACGATACATACTGTGGGTGAAGTGACATCTACTCCCCCTTGTGGTGAAAACTGAATATTGATCTGGAAAACACCAAGTAGACCTCTGCCTAGCAGGTTAACAGGGCAGTCAGGTATGATCCTAAAGGAAAAGTCTCCTATCAATGTTCCGTCCAGTGTAGCGACTGTCAAGGGGGGTGTTTTAACTCCAGTAATGCCTATTGAAGTCTCACCTTTTACCCACGGTCCCTCATAGAAGTTTGCACTCAAAGAGCTCTTGCTCGCACCGCTATCAATGAGAAAATCAATAGCTGTGCCTTGAACTAGAAAGGAACATAGAGGCAATTTTATCCAGGTAGGGGAGAGTTGGGCATATTCACTGGGGAGGGAGTCTACTTCTAAGCTATCTTATTGGGTATCCCTTTTGTTCTGCCAATCAATTGGATAGCGGACAGCTCTAGGAGCTGCCTGTTGCATATCACTTCTGACACCAAGCTGTTAGATTCGACCACCTTAATGTTCACCCTGTTATGCGGTGCCCTTCGCCAGTGTGGAGGGCAATGTTAACACCAAGTCAATGTCACTTCATCACTCTGAAGATTTATCTGTTTTCAGTGCGGTATATATCATTGGCACAAATCATTATTACAAGTACTTCGTATTTCTGGCCAATAAAGGGCGTACAGATAATATTGCATTATACAATGATCTTATATTAATTGCTTTTCTATCTCTAGTGGGCTGGAAGATTAGGTGCTTTCCATGAGGTGTTGTAACCCAAAGTCCAGTGTCTGCACCTGCGTTTCAGTTATGATTAATAGTGATGATTACATTGTCAGCAAATAATGATTCTTCACAAACAACTATTATGGGATGTATTCTCAAAGATGGATTTTCTATAGCTCAATGTAAAATGGAACCTGAGGCCTAGATCATATACATACAGTCTAGTATATATCTATATACAGTGCATTCAGTATTGACTATCTATATGGTGCATTCAGGGGTGTACAGTATATAATACAGTGTAGTGTGGTGTTCCAAAAACAAATCCCCATCGTGTCCGGAAGGCCACCAAGGAGAGGCAGATGCCCACAGGCCACTAAAAGAGGGCATGCAGACTCTGTGTCTACAGTGAAAAATGGTGGTGGTAGACATGGTGCATGCTCTGCAGGTGGGTCATGCTTGTCCTTTTTTTCTGCTGCTGGCCATGTTATTCAGCCACAACATGCAGAAGAGTTGGTGGAGTGGATAACTTAGGCATCCTCATCCTCCTCATCCTCTGTCACCCAGGCTCATATTAGTTTGCCTTCCAATGCAGCTGCCAAAGTGACCTATTCCACCGAATCCTTGTCCACAGTTATTCCTTCCGTAGCCCCACTATCATGCACCAGAATTATTCAACCATAGTGTCGATTACATGCTGATGGAAGATGTGCAGCAATTTGAAGGCTCTGATGTTGGTTCCCAGTTTGAGTAAGAGAGTAATGTGAGCCTAGAGAGAGGGGGTGTCACAGAAGAAGCTAGACAAGAAACTAGCAGTCATGTTCCCCCAGCTGCAGCATATTGCCAAGTTTGCTCCAGTGATGAGGAGGTAGGGGATGATGAGGACACTCACTGTACTTGGGTGCCTGAAAGAAGAGAGGAGGAAAGGAGGAGGAGGCACAACTCCAATGAGGCAGGATGTCCTCCAGGAGCCAGTTTAAGGGAAGCCAACCTATTGCATCACTCCACAGAGCTCCACAGGTGCAGGGCACTGCTGAATCCCCACTGACTTACAAAAGTTCAATGGTGTGGGCTTTTTTCAACACTAGTGCAGTAGATTGCACAGTTGCTGTTTGCAATCTATGTCTGAAGCGGATCAAGCGCAGCCAGAACAGCAGCCGCTTGGGCACCACTGTCTTGACAAGACACAAGATTGACCTGCCATGCTGCCCATTGACAACAGCACCTCAAAGACCCACATCATAAAACAAGGTGGACTTATCTTTGCTCCTCAACTGGGATCTAAAACCCTACTATACCTCCAGTCCTCTCAAAAACATGCACTGAGAGGAATGAAGGTATAGCAATGGGTGCCACAAGTATGTGCAGCCAATCTGCTAGCAGTACACCGCCAGTTGAATTCAGCAAGCAAATTTCCCTACCCCAGTTGCTGAAACATAAAAATAATACAGTCCCAGCCATCCACATGCTCAGCATCTAAATGCTAGCTTGGCCAAATTGCTAGAACTTCAACTGCTGCCTTTTCAGCTGGTAGACTCTGCCCCCTTTCAGGAATTTGTGGAATGTGCTGTACCACAGTGGCAGGTTCCAAAAAGAAATGTATTTTCACGTAAGGACATTCCAGCTCTCTACCATCATGTGGAAGGCAATGTTTTGGCCTTGTTGGACAGGGCGGTCAGCAGCAAGGTTCATATTACCACTGACTCATGGTCCAGCAGGCATGGTCAGTAGGGATGGGCTGAACACCCCCCGGTTCCGTTGGCAGCAGAATTTGCGAACAGGCAAAAAATTTGTGCGACCACGCGATCGCAGTTAAAATAACTGGGACTCGAACATGAAAAATCAAAAGTGCTCATTTTAAAGGCTTATATGCAACTTATTGCCATAAAAAGTGTATGGGGACCCGGGTCCTGCCCTAGAGGTCATGTATCAATGCAAAAAAAAGTTTTAAAATTGATTGCTTTTTCAGGAGCAGGGATTTTAATAATGCTTAAAGTGAAAACATAAAAATTAAATATATAGGGTGCCTTGACCCTTGGCTTGTCTTACGGACCTCTCCTACCTGATCCCTGGAACCTGATCATCAGTCTGCTTAGCAGATTCTCTGTTATCTGCTCACCTGTGTTTGACCCTCGGCCTGCATCACGGACTCTGCCTTACTTCTTATCAGTTTCATCTAGGCCTGAATTACAGACTGTGTCATCCGCACTGTCACCACCCTGCCATCAGAAGGGCACTGCACCTCTGCCAGATGTTTGCTACAGCAGCTTATAGGACTGCTCCTCCTCTCCTGCTCTAACGGTTCCTGCAGTTCCAACTCACCCTTCTCTACTGGTGACCCTTGCTTCTTTATGCACTGCATCCTCTGTCTCAGCCGCAAGGGGAGCCTCTCTCGGCATATCAGCTTCAGATCAGGTACGTGACGCCAGCTGACTGATGCCTTTAAACAATTCTTCAGTCCTCAGAACCCAGGGCTGGTTCAAGCAACCATCATCAGCGTCTCCATTATATGGTACAGGAATGTCTAGGGGCAAGAGCAGACTTCTAACTGAGCATTCACTAAGTTACTGGGTCTTGAGGATGGACCACTGGCCGTAACTTGCTCAATGTGCATTCGAACTACTGGCCTGTCATGCATCCAGCGTGCTTTATGAAAGGACATTCAGTGCTGCTGGAGGGTTTGTAACAGATCAAAGAGTGCACCTATCCACAGTCTCTGTTGATAGGCTCACATTTATAAAAATGAATCAGTCCTGGATAAGCAGCTATCAAGCTCCTGATGCTGATGCAACTCATTGAATTTGCTAGGGATCTGGGATCCCTTGAAGAATGCCTATGCTGCCTATTCTATTTCTTATGAATCCTGATGATGCTATTTTCCAACAATATTTTGTGTTTAGGGCAGCACCAACACCCAAGGCCCAATTTTTCTGCACCTTAACAGGGGCATGTCATTACATTTTTTTCAATCATTTTTAACAGCAGGGCCTGTTCCTGTGCCCAACAAAAGTAACCGTGAGGGGTTACAGTGTTCCGCCACCACCAATACCCAAAGCCCAATTTTTCTGCACCTGTTTAACAGGGCATGTCTTTACAATTTTTGAAATATATATTTTTTTTATTATTATAATCTTTATTGATATTTCAAAGGTTTCAAACATAAGTCATCGCAGAATCCCCATATAAAACCCACTTCTATCACCTTTTGCCATTAATATTTTAAAAAGAAAACATACATAGACAGCTTTGGGTATGGTATGGATTTTAAGGGAATCCCTGTGCCAAAATGTAAAAACAAAATTCAGTGGGGGTCCCCCCAAAAGCCAAACCAGGCCCTTATCCGAGCACACAGCCTAGCAGAGCAGGAGGGGGGAACAAGCGGGGCCCCCCCTCCGAACCATACCAGGCCACATGCCCTCAACATGGGGAATGTGCTTTGGGGTCCGCAGGGTTGATGATTACATCCAGAGGAGAGCCAGGATTGTGACCGGCAATGTCCCCACCAGCTGTCAATGCAGAGTGCGGAGTGTTGGACACACAGTTGGAGAGTTACTACGTCACAAACATGCAATGTGTTTCTGAGCGTGTGGCCTGTGGTGTAAGGAACAGGCACGCTCTTTCATCAGGCATGTCCATACTGGTCTGTGCTTACCTTTTTATTGGCCGTCCATCAGGAGCGAGTGTCAGTGTGAACGTTGACTCCGGGTGCGCCCCAGTGGCCAATCATGTAAGAACTCAATAAAAACAATTGCATTATATGTATATGTACATACACTGGGAATATAATTAAAATATTGAAACATAATCAGGTGTAAAATAGAGCTGATGAAATAATTAGATAGATATACATGATTGGGTGTGATAAAAAGGCATATGATTAAAAAGGCATATACTGGTAAAATATTCTTCATGACTAGGTATAAATATAGAGATGGCATATGGACACTACTAATAAATTGGGGGAAAAATTGAGTAAATGTACATATCACATAATAGTACTAAATAATAAATATGTACATACCCCTAGTATTTATGGGGATGCCTGTTACTTATAATGACGATTGTGATGATGTACATGGAGAGGGAAAAGGAAGAGCGGAGGGAGGAAGGTGGGGGGGGGGAGGAGAGGGAAGGGGCAATGAAACATAATAATATAATGTTAGAGGTATTAATAAAACTTGCACTCATTGTGCATACCATAAAAGCATATGGGGGATATATACAGATATATGATATGAACTTAAAGATGGTGATGGGAGTTACAATAGGAAATAATGAGATGGAGTATTTAGTGTAACAACTGTACTCTTCAGCATACTCAATGTATGATGACCCGCCATCCCCAATGAAAAAAAACACACAGAAGGGAACAAAGAACCTCCAGGACATAAAATCAAGGTAAATGGGTTATATATCATCGAGTAGCATGAAAAGGTACTATAATACAGTGGCTATCTCAATTCCCTTGTTGAGGCCTCTGGTAAAGAACGTCGAGAAATGTTCTGCCTCAGAGAGGGATCTCGAGATTTGTTCGATCATCCAGACTTCTAAACCATCAGTGTATTGATTATGATATTCAGCAAAGTGACGGGGGACACTATTAGTGGAGGAGGGTAAAGACATTCATAGTGTCCCCCGTCACTGGAAGAACAAAAAAGCACACAAGGGCGCACTGGCCTAGCACATTATCCTCAGTAAAAAAAAAATTATTGTAAAATCATAAAAACATACTCACAAACAAGATCAGATAACAGGCATTTCGAGCACTTAATGGCTTCGCATCCAATCCACCGTTCACTGATGTGTCCTAAGTAGGCCACAGCCTCTTCCTCATAGCCTAACGTAAGGGACCTCAGTCTTGTATCACACAGCCAGCAAATTTGAAGGGGTGGGGCCACCTGTAGTCCTGCCCAAAATTGGGCGTGAGCCACAATGTGACTGGTCTGCATAACCGGCACTCACAAAACACCCTTCTCCCCAACAACAAGGGAACAACCTATGGTCTTGTGCATACCTCCAACCCCCCCAAGTATGTCTACATTGGGACATATTGTCAGTTTTCATTTTCATTTTAATTCCAATTGCGAATAATACATTGAGTAACAGACACTACATTAGGCGACCACTATCTTATTACTATTTTCATTATACTACTATACAAACGTCTCCCCCCCCCTTCACTTTTATCACCACTACCATAATTGTCTTCTGTTTCCTTTCATCCTCCCCCCTATTTGAGTTAAAATAGCTATGTGGACACTCCCTCCACTAGATGGAGCTGTGGCTCATGGTTGGAAGTGATCAGCTTAACACAAAGGAGCCGAAAAAGTCTGTGACAATAAAGTCACAGCAATTGCCCTCCGGCGTGGAATGTAGAACGGCGCTTCCGCTTGCGGATGGGTGCTGAACATGCCGGACTTTGGGATCGAGTCTTGGAGCACAGCAGGGGGTGGTACAATGGGCTCTGCCCCTTTGTGTGCATTCCATAGACCCAACATTGGAGCATGTGGAGGGAGAAACAGACAGCAGCAGCGTGAATGATCGGGTGATACCTACCTCAAAGACACCTACAGTAACATATGATCACATATGATCATTGATCACCTAAAAATACACAGCTTGCTGGACCCAAAGCAGCATGGCTTTACTGAAGGCAGATCGTGTCAGACAAATCTGATTGAATTCTTTGACTATATTACCAGTGTTTTGGACCAGGGTGGTGCTGTGGACAAAGTGTATCTTGATTTCAGCAAGGCATTTGATACAGTTCCACATAATGATCTAGTACAAAAGTTGTACAAGCTAGGACTTAACCCTTGGGTGGTTTAGTGGATATGCAGTTGGCTAAAGCAGTGTTCCCCAACCCTATTCTCAAGGCCCACCAACAGGCCATGTTTTCAGGATTTCCATTATTTTGCACAGGTGATTTGATCAGTTTCACTGCCTTAGTAATTACCACAGCTGATTCATGTGAGGGAATTCCTGAAAACATGACCTGTTGGTGGGCCTTGAGGACTGGGTTGGGGAACACTGGGCTAAAGGATAGATCCCAGAGTGTGGTTGTAAATGGGGTTCACTCAGAGCAGAGACCAGTCACTAGTGGGGTACCACAAGGCTCTGTACTGGGTCCTGTTATATTTAACCTTTATGTAAGTGATATAACTAAAGGTTTGTTGGGCAATGTATGTCTCTTTGCTGTTGATACAAAGGTGTGTAATAGGGTTGATATCCCTGGAGGTGTCTGTAACATGGAATATGATTTGGCACTGCTGGAAGATTGGTCAAAGCAGTGGAGACTGCAGTTCAATATTTCTAAATGTAAAATAATGTATCTAGGGAAAAGAATCCCCTTAGAGAGTACAGCATTGGGGGTACAGTGTTAGCCAGCACTAAAGAAGAAAAGGATGTTGGGGTGCTTATTTCAGATGATTGCAAAATGAACAAACAGTGTGACCAGGCAGTGGGAAAAGCAAATAGAATTCTGGGATATATCAGTAGAGGGATCACCAGCAGGAGGAAGGAGGTTCTGATTCCTCTATATAGATCTTTAGTGAGACCTCACTTAGAATACTGTGTCCAGTTCTGGAGACCTCACTTACAAAAAGATATTGATAGGATAGAACAAGTTCAGAG
>BLSH010001915.1:4200-29320 GCA_018402905.1 Glandirana rugosa
CTCTGTTCTGCGAGCACCTCCGTGTCGCTGTCGCTGTCGCAGTCGCTCAGCTGATCCAAAAGCGCATCTGTAGGACAGCGCTTTTTTGATGCCATTTTCAAAGGCTTTTATTTGTCACAAATGACAATGGCAAGGGGCACTGAAAGGGCACTGTGTCTGATACTAAGGTGATACAGTGTAATCCTCTCAGATTACATTGTATCACCTCCTTTTTATGTGTTTGTGTTTGTGCAACATTTGAATTTCCCTCCCAGTTCCGCTCCCATGCACCATTGCTGCTGCAGGGAACGGAACCAGGAAGTCACCAGAGCGACGAGCGGCGCGGCGGGGATCTCGGCGGCGATCACAGCAATGGGAGATCATCGCTGGATCGCCAGGAGAAGGTAAGGAACACCGCTGCAGGCTCTGCACATCTATCCCCGAGCGTGACTCGGGGATACCGATCCTAGCATGTAAAAACCACCCCGAGTCACGCTCGGGAATACCGCTAAGGGGGTTAATATTAGGACAGTTGTCTGTCCAGGGGCCTTACAATGCTGAAGTTCACAGGCTGCTGAAAAGGAAGAACAAGAGAAAATCAGGGAGATAAAATAAGATAAGACATTGCCTTTGTAAGTTTAACTATTTCATACTGACATAATGCAAATATGTGGCCTTTGGCTTCAAGGGGTTGTACCGGGGTGATATGCAGCTGCAGGCATGGTTGATTTTTTTTAGAGCCGACGGTCGACTTTCCTGTAATAACATCCGATGCAGCTAATCAGCCGCTGGGCTGTCATTACAAGCAGCGGGAGGGGATGTCCCCCCTCTTGCCACCTTCTGCAGAGTGCCCGGGCTCTCCCATCCCACTGAGCACATCCACCACCTGGCAAAAGAACCAAACAAAGCTGCAATCGGCTTTGATTGGGTCTCGGATCTATTAACCCGGAAGCAATGTCATGACATCCGGTCTGATTTACTGAAGCCTTAAAGCGGTTGTAAAGGCAGAATGTTTTGCATTCTATGCATTTAGATGAAAAGCCTTCTGTGTGCCGCAGCCCCCTAAAACTTACCTGATGTTTCTCTCTGTCCAGCGATGTCCACGAGTGTCTCAGCCATCAGAGATTCTCCCTCCTAATTGGCTGAGACACAGCGGCGGCTCCATTGGCTGCCGCTGCGGTCAATACAAATCAGATAGCCAATCAGGAGAGACAGGGGGCGGGGCCAGGTCGGCGCTCCGTGTCTGAAAGGATACAGGAAGCTGTGACTCGGCTCGGGTGCCTGTCACTGCCTAATGCTGTCACATGGGATGTTTACATTCCTTGTGACAGCAATAAAAGTGCTAAAAAAAATTAAAAGGGACAGTGTAAAAATAAATAAAAATAAATAAGAAAAAAAAATATAAAGCATCCCATCCCTCTGTGCTCACACGCAGAAGCGAACGCATACGTAAGTTGTGCCTGCAAATGTAAATGGTGTTCAAACTACACATGTGCGGTGTTGCCGCAATTGTTAGAGCGAGAGCAATAATTCTAGTGCTAGACCTCCTCTGTAAATCCAAATTGGTAACCATTAAAATTTTAAAGCGTCGCCTATGGAAATTTTTAAGTACCGTTGTTTGTTGCCATTCCACAAGTGTGCGCAATTTTAAAGCGTAACATGTTAGATATTTATTTTTTCAGCGCAACATCATCTTTCACATTATACAAAAAAATGTAGCTAAATTTAGTTTTTTTTTTTTAATTCATGAAAGTGTATGCCTTCAAAAAAATTGCATTTGAAAAACTGCTGCGCAGATAGAGTGTGACATAAATTATTGCAACAACCGCCATTTCATTCTCTAGGGTTTTTTGCTAAAATATTTATATATAAATAATTTTTGGGGGTTCTAAGTAATTTTCTAGCAATAAATACGGATTTTAACTTTTAAGCAACAAATGTCAGAAAAAGGCTAAGGCATGAAGCGGCTAACGTCCTCTCACCACTCCTGCTTTCCTTTTCTCCCTCCCTAATATGTGTTCACTCCACATTAAGGCTGGGTTCACACCTAAGCAAATTGGATGCGGCTTACACCGCATCCAATTAGCAGGACACTTGAAAACATGATTTCAATGTGTCCCGTTCACATCTGTGCAGTGCATTCGTACTCCGCATTGCACAGAAATCGTGTGCGTTTTCTGTGCAGTGCGGTGCGAATTCGCAGCCCCATTTTGTTCAGTGGGAATGCATCTAATTCGGAGATGTGTTCCGCATTGAAAGGGGATCTTTCCCCCTCCTCACTGCAACTCCCCCCCTCCCCTCCCCAGGCAGCCGATGCCTTGTGAGAACCGACAGGAGCCACCTTCTCACAGGCATCGGAGCTGGAATTTGCACCGCAATGGTGTGAATCCAGCCTCAGGGGATTAAGCTCTGCGGGTGGAGTTAAATGTGTCAAAAGAAGCCAAAAGCTGGTGCTGCCACTGGAATAGAGGAGGAGCGGAAGGTCCCAACACGCCCCCTTCAATACTGCACCCCCCCTTGTCCCAGCCCTGACTACAGCTTGCCTCCATAGGGGTGTGGAGAGTATAGGCTTCAGGGAGAGTACAGGCTTTAGGAGGTGCTGCTGTTGGACTGGCGTGGCTGTGCATTCCATGCCCCCTCCTCTGTTGTCATTGGCATGTATGGGGGCAGGGAGAGTTCAGGCTTTAGGAGGTGCTGCTATTGGACTGGCGTGGCTGTGCATATTCCCCGCCCCCTCCTCTGCTGTCACTGGCATGTATGGGGGCAGGGAGAGTACAGGCTTCAGGAGGTGCTGCTGTTGGACTGGCGTGGCTGTGTATTCCCCGCCCCCTATTCTGCTGTCACTGGCATGTATGGGGGCAGGGAGAGTTCAGGCTTCAGGAGGTGCTGCTGTTGGACTGGCATGGCTGTGCATTCCATGCCCCCTCCTCTGCTGTCACTGGCATTTATGGGGGCAGGGAGAGTACAGGCTTCAGGAGGTGCTGCTGTTGGACTGGTGTGGCTGTGGATTCCATGCCCACTCCTCTGCTGCCACTGGCATGTATGGGGGCAGGGAGAGTACAGGCTTCAGGAGGTGCTGCTGTTGGACTGGTGTGGCTGTGCATTCCCCGTCCCCTCCTCTGCTGTCACTGGCATGTATGGGGGTGTCAGAAACCAGTGTGACCAGAAATGTGCGGACTGCACAGAAAATACCAAACACTTGCGTAAATGAAATAAGATGAGTAACAGTGAACTAAAACGCACAACCAAACAGTACACGGTATAGCCAACCAAAAGGCACAGAGCTAGTGAACTACATAACTATGTAAAAGGGAATGTCCAAACCGTAAACTTTAAGCCAGGCCAGGGTCTTACACGGAAGATCAGTCAGTGGGGACCGGGAGCAGGGAAAGACAGGATTCAGGGGTACAGGCTTCAGGTCTTAGGATGCATGTTTCAGGATGCAGGTTTCAGGTTTAAGAGGCACAAGGTGAGCATATGCCAAGGCACCCCAGCACATGGTATATAGGGTTTATATGTCCTTCCTGTAATGAGCACCAGCTGAAGGGACTATTCCTGACAGTACCCCCTCTCTAAGGAGCGGCCTCAGGATTCTCCAAACAGCCATAGGGGATCTAGTCCATAAGAAGATGTCCTTTGCCACATGAGTCCATCAAAGGCGTTCCTTGAGAACTGAAGAAGCCCTGGGTCTCCAGCAAGATGCCCCACTGCTAAGATCCATGGGAAGGTAACGTGTCCCCCCATCTGGATCATGCAACTGGCTGAGTGTCCCACTGCCGGGGTCAGATGACTGGCTAGGTGTCCTGCTGGCCGAATTCCCTGAGATGTAACACTTTCGCAGCTTCGAGTCCCTCAACACAGTAGATACCCCAACGCTGGGGTCACACATGATACCTTTAAATTTAGTCTTGGGGTCATGTGACAGTACTGGAATACAGACATCTCTGCGTCCTGTTATGACTGAATAGCTTGCCTGGTCTTCAGGACTTGAACTGCGCATCAAAAACCCATTGGGCCTCTCCGAGGCACTGGTTACCCATCCTGGGTCCCCTAGTACACCCGGAGCTGTGGCAGTTGCTCCCAGACCATGGCAAGGAACCGATCGCACTCTGCCACTCTCCAGGAGCCCACCACGACCATGGCCATGAAGGCACATGAGGGTTCAGAGCTCTCTAACCCATTGACAGGTGGACACCCAGCCTTTACACAACCATTCAATTGATCAGGCAGGGCAGCGGACAGAGGCACATCAGACTGGATAGCGGGCTCCAGATCATCAGACTGGACAACGGGCACTGGATCATCAGGCTGGCCACCCGGCATTGGATCATCAGACTGGACAGCAGGCACTGGATAGTCAGACTGGACAGCAGGCACTGGATTGTCAGACTGGACAGCGGGCACTGGATCGTCAGACTGGACAGCGGGCACTGGATCAGCAGGCACCGGGTCATCAGGCACAGGATCAGCGGGCACCAGGTCATCAGGCACAGGAACAGCGGGCACTGGGTCATCAGGCACAGTAAGAGTGGGCACCAGGTCATCAGGCACAGGATCAGCGGGCACCGGGTCATCAGGCACAGGATCAGCGGGCACTGGGTCATCAGGCACAGGATCAGTGGGCACCGGGTCATCAGGCACAGGATCAGCCGGCACCGGGTCATCAGGCACAGGATCAGCGGGCACGGGGTCATCAGGATCAGTGGGCTGGACAGCATGTTCAGGTCTGTCCGAAGCAGGCCAAACTCTATTGGCAATTGTGGAGGCATACTGGAACAGATCGCCTGGTGTAGAAGCAGACTAGAACAGATCAGCTGGTGTAGAAGCAGACTGGAAAAGATTGGCTGGTATGGAAGCAGACTGGAACAGATCAGCTGGTGTGGAAGCAGATTGGAACAGATTGGCTGGTGTAGAGATGGGCTTGAGCAGGTTGGCTGGTGTGGAGCCAGATGGGTTGGAAAAAACTTCCGTTTCTTTTTAGTTTTAACCACTGAAGTTCTGTATGTGGCTGCAGGGCTGTAGGTAGGGGGCGCAGCTGATGGAAGAGTATGGCAAAAAAGAGGGAGCGGTCGCTAAGGGGGATCTTTGTGGACTTGTAAGCAGCAAAGAAGAGGTAGATGGGTTAAAGGCAGGGTAGGTGCAGCAGGTGGAAGCGCAGTACTAATATTTGGTTGGTAGCAGAGTATATTGGGGTGTGACTGTGACTGCTGTAGGTGAAGGAGAGAGAGACCGCTGAACAAACTGGTGGCTAGTGGATGGATGCATGTCAACAGATACTGAGGAGGACAGATCCGACCAAGCTTGGAGTAAAGGCTGAACAAATGTCAATTTACACTCTCCTCGTCTGACTAAAGAGTTTACTGGGTTGATACAATCTAACAGAGCCTTTTGTGAAAACGCAGAGTAATATTCCAAAAAACAACTTTTATCATCTTCTAAGAGCCAGACAAGCGACACCACCTGATCAGTCAGAGGGGACTGGGAGCAGGGCAAGACAGGATTCAGGGGTACAGGCTTCAGGTTTTAGGATGCAGGTCTCAGGATGCAGATTTCAGGATACAGATTTCAGGTTTAAGAGGCACAAGATGAGCAAATGCCAAGGCACCCCAGCACATGGTAGACAGGGTTTATATGTCCTTCCTGTAATGAGCATCAGGTGATGACTCATGAGCCTCTGCTTGCTGGGAGTCCCCGCTGGTGGCCACTGGAACTGCAGCACATGGATCCAGCAGTCATCAGCACCACCAGCCAGAGGGACTATTCCTAACAGGGGGCAGGGAGAGTACAGGCTTCAGTAGATGCTGCTGTTGGGCTGGTGTGGCTGTGCATTCCATGCCCCCTCCTCTGCTGTCACTGGCATGTATGGGGCAGGGAGAGTACAGGCTTCAGGAAATGCTGCTGTTGGACTGGCGTGTCTGTGCACAATCCCTGCCCCCTCCTTTGCTGTCACTGGCATTTATGGGGGGCAGGGGGAGTTCAGTATAAGCAGCCGTCTTGCGAGGAGCACTGTCACTTGTTGGCACAGAAGCCTCGCTTCTGTATTTAGAAATGGCTGTAGAATATGGCAAGCATAGGGCCAGCGTCGGAGGTAGTTCAGGCTGGAAAAAAGCCTGGTTGCCAGCACACAGAGCAATGTGTGTGCAGGGTGATTAGGGTGTGCCCAGGCACACCTGGTAAACCCTGTGCGCATATCTATTTTGCTGGCTAACTGGTAAATGTGCTGAGAAAAAATTGCTCTGTTTCTTCTGTGCAAAGTCGTTCCATGACCACCTTGTTTTAAAGTTAGTTGGGGTGGTTACCAATTTTTGTTTTGTAAATTTTCCATTTTTTTCCCATAGTATTAAAATATTCTTTTTACGGTTAGTAATTTTGGCACCTGACAAATAGGTGTAAAAAATTGGCACCAATGCTCACACAAAGAAATACAATATAGCCCAATGCCTATATCTAATCCTAAAGGAGAAGTATGACCAAAGCTTTTTTGGCTGTACTTTCCCATGGGTCACAGGAGTGCACTTCATTTTGCATTCCTGTGACTCATTTTCAGCTGACAGCAGGCTACAGTCCACTGTTGGCTAACCTCACTCAGCTGGTCCAGGCTCTGAAATGATCCCAACCATATGGTCGGGATCAGCCCAGAAGCCTGGACCAGCAGCTGGCTCAGACTGTCAACAATCTGCTGAGAGCCTGAGCCAGCCACTCCTGCCCCTCCATAGCCCAGTGCTCCAGTGAGTGCTGGAGGGGATCACAGAGAACTGTTGACTGACAGTCACAACTCTCAGTTCAGAGCAGAGGGGGGAGAACTGAGCGATTATCAGCCTTTGATCTCTCACTATTTTAGGTGGACTTGATGGGATCATCTATTGCCCTCTATGGAGCAGCGGGTGTCAACTGACTTCTTCGTTGACACCAGCCAACATTCGATCCTATCTGCTAAAAACAGACAGATGCAGGATCTGTTCCCCAGTTTACATCCAACCAGCCATAGAAGAAGCAGGGTGTGTCCATTTATAAATTGGTTTATGGCGTTTTTATTAATTTTTTTTTCACTGGTAATGGCGGCGATCTGCAATTTTTATCGGGACTGCAATATTGTGGCGGACATGTCGGACGTTTTTGACCAATGACATTCATACAGCGATCAGATCTAAAAATAGACACTGATTACTGTATACATGTCATTGGCAGGGAAGGGGTTAACACTAAGGGGGCGATCAAGGGGTTAAATGTGTTCCCAGTATGTGTTCTAACTGTGGGGGGGTGGGGCTGGCCGGGACATAACAGATCTAATTGATCACAGGAATCAGTAGATCTGTCATGCCCCCCCTCACAGAGCAGGGAACCACAGTGTTTACATCGGTGGTTCCAGGTTCTGGCTCTCTGTGAAGGGATCGCGGGTCTCCGGCGGCTGCAAGAGCGTGCCTGGTGCGCGCAAAGGGGCGGATGTCAATTGACTCCCCCTGGCATTTCAGATCCGCACTGTAGCCGTCAATCGGCTAAAGCGTGGAAGTGGTTAGGTTGTATACCTCAAATGTAATTTTTACCTACAGGTAAATAAGGCTTACTTGTAGGTAAAATGAATATCAGGTTTAGGAGATATTTGTTCAGCATGCAGCCTCCTGACATCACGGCGCATCCACTCTGAAGATCCGGCGGAGGCTGCAGGAAAATCAGAGCTCCTTGCCGGAAAGAAGAGCTCCAGCGCAAATGCGCAGGAGTGATGTCTCGTGGCTCCATCCACTCATAGCGCCAGAGCTGCAAACCCGGAAGAAAGAAGAGGACCAACATGTCAGTGCCCTCAGCACTGACCAAATCTGGCACTGGCCTCGTTCTAAGGTAAGTATTCATAATGTGCTAGTAAGCGATGCATACTAATACATTATGCTATTGTCTTGCAGGATTTTTTTTCCTTCTTTTGTGCGTGTTTACTATCGCTTTAAGGATGTGTTCCTATTTACGAACCAAGACAATCAACAAATAGAAAAAATTTCCCTCTCTCTTTCTCTATCCTAACCACTTCCCGACCAGCGCCGTAAATAGGCGGCGGCTGGTTTTGAGTGGCTATACCGGGATATAGCCTGCAGCTGCAGGCTGTATCCCGGTATCGTTTTTTAGAGTGGACTGTCGGCTATCTGGGGATAACGACCCCTCAGGCTCGGGAGTCGCTCGGCCGTCATCCCCGGGGACGGGAGGGGACATCCCCCCTTCCCGCCGCCTTCCGCCACTCTTCTCCGGCTTCCCGTCCCACCGGGAGACCGGAGCGACGATCTGGCGCATCTGCCAGCTAGAAGGAGACCTGACAGAAGCCGGAATTGGCTCCGATCGGGTTTCCTTCAGCAAAGTCCAGAAGCAATGTCATAACGTCACTTCCAGTTTACTCGGCGGCTAACGGCGCCAGTTAAAAAAAAAAATGACAGTATTCAGAATCGCCATTTTTGGCGATCTGAATACTGTGAAGTGCAAAGGATGGATGGGGGTTTTTTAGACCCCCCAGCCCTCCAAAAAGTGTACCTGTCACCATATATTACTATCACAAGGGATGTTTACATTACTTGTGATAGCAATAAAAGTGATCAGAATTTTTTTTTTTAAAGGAACAGTGTTAAAAATAAATAAATAATAATAAAAAAAAAAAAATTAAAGTGCCACCGTCCCCGCGAGCTCGCGCAGCAAAGAAAACGCATACGTAAGTCACGCCCGCATATGAAAACGGTGTTCAAACCACACATGTGAGGTATCGCCGCGATCGCCGGAGTGTGAGCAATAATTCTAGCAAAAGACCTCCTTTGCACCTCTAACCTGGTAACCGTTAAAAAATTTTAAAGCATCGCCTATGTAAATTTTTATGTACCGGACTTTGTCGCCATTCCGCGAGTGCGCTCAATTTTCATCCGTAACATGTATGGTATCTATTTACTCGGCGTAACATCCTCTATCACAATATACAAAAAAACTAGGCTAACTTTATTGTTGTCTTATTTTTTAACTCAAAAAGGCGTTTGAAAGACCGCTGCGCAAATACCGTGTGACAAAAAGTATTGCAACAATCGCCATTTTATTCTCTAGGGTGTTTGAAAAAATATATATATAATGGTTGGGGGTTCTAAGTAATTTTCTAGCAAAAAAAAAACAGTTTTTAGCTTGTAACCAACAAATGTAAAAAAGGGGCCCGATTGGTAAGTGGTTAAAATATACATAACAAGATACATCAAATACAAGGCTTATGTTGTATTTGCCCCATATCAGTATATTTTCTTATCAGCATAAGTCCAAAGTCTGAGTCATATCTCTGTGTCATCAAAGAAATACAATTAGAGCTGTTTATGAACTTTATGCCAGATCTTAGAACAACTTAAACTGGCCATACACTATTTGAACCTTGGCCAGTCCAGCAGGAGTATTAAACGCACATCCATTACTTTAAGCATTAATAAGAGCATTACCACTGGTTCAAAATGCTGTATTAGAAATGAATAAATATTTTTACTTAACCACTTCAGCCCCGGAAGGTTTTGCAGCTTTAGGACCAGAGCACTTTTTGCGATTCGGCGCTGCGTCGCTTTAACTGACAATTGCGCGGTCGTGCGACGTTGTACCCAAACGAAATTTGCGTCCTTTTTTTCCCACAAATAGAGCTTTCTTTTGGTGGTATTTGATCGCCTCTGCGTCATTTTTGATCGCCGCTATAAACAAAAGAAGAGCGACCATTTTGCAAAAAAACCCAAACTTCTTACTTTTTGCTAAAATTCAAATCCAAAAAAAAAATATAAAAAAACAATTTTTTCACCGTTTTTGGCCGATTTATATTCTTCCTTATATTTGCGATAAAAAAAAATTGCAATTGGCGTTTATTGATTGGTTTGCGCAAAAGTGGCCGCGTTTACGGATGGTGAGAATTCATTTCTGGGGTTTTTTTTATTTTTTTTATTTTTTACTAGTAATGGCGGCGATCTGCGATTTTTAGCGGTAATGCGATATTGGGGGGGACATGTCGGAACATTTTGACACTTTTTTGGGACCAATGACATTTATACAGCGATCAGAAATTTAAATATCCACTGATTACTGTATAAATGTCATTGGCAGTGAAGGGGTTAACCTGCAGGGGGAGAGCTAGGGGTTAATAGTGTTCCCTGGGTGTGTTCTTACTGTGGGGGGGTTGGGCTAACATGGGCATGAGAAATCTAACTGATCCCAGTGACAGGGATCAGTAGATCTCTCATGCCCCACTGACAGGTCGGGGAACCGCCGTGTTTACATCGGCGGTTCCCCGTTCTTTCTCTTTTGTCGCTCATCGCGGCTCGCCGGCAGACATCGGGTCCGCCCGAGCCGCGGGCACACTCCCCAGGAGTGCGGCGGGTGCGCGCGCGCGCGCCCCCTGGTGGCCAATTGCGAATCGCCGCTTATTTACGGCGATTCGCGCAGGGCTCCCCCACTGCCGCCGTGAAAAGACGGCGCGCGGTGGGGAAGTGGTTAAAGTATTACTAAACCCACAACAGTAAGATGAGTCTGTATATGCAGCATATCATGCCTGTTATACACACTGTGGAACTTAAGGGGTTAATCCTCAGCATTGTTTAAAAAAGGCTGTTTTATCCTGTATGCATAAATTCTTCCCCCCTGCACTGAGCAAAACCATATAATACACAGCAGGGTGGTAAAATGGCACATGCTCAGTTTGGTCTCTTATACTGGATAGAACATTTCCTGTTTCAGATGAACTGTTCAGGTCACATGATAGTGACATCACACATGTGGGCGCGTATACAGGCTGTAATTGAAATCCCCTCCTACTTGAACACACAGCTATGGACAAACTGTGCATGTTATCAGGAAACCGAGCCATATAGATCATCCCAAAAGGTTAACAGTGGCAGTATTTTAATGTAAAACGATTTATAAGCTGTGGGCACTGCAGGGGGGGGGGGGGGCAGATTAACTATTTTCATATTTCTGTATTTAGTAACACTTTAGGCCTCATACACACGGGTGTATGAAAAAAGTAAGCAAAATGTCGGCCCGACGTCAGGGAAAAATGTGTGTTTTTTTTGGCGTTTTGCATTGGCGTTAATGCGCGTTAGTGAGCGTCACGTCAATAGGCGGTTTTTAAAAAAATTAAACATTCTTCTGCTATTTTTTAACCTACAAACACCGGCGTCAAAAACGCCAAAACATTATAGCCTTGGAACACGCTGGCCGTGGGTTCTAGTTTCAGCTCACTAACGCCGACGCCCTCTACAGCTCAAAAATGTTAGCGTCTTTATAGGACCATTGAATAACATGGAGAGCTGTAAAACACGCTAAAAAATGCAGCTGTAAAAAACGCCCATGTGTATGAGGCCTTAAAGAATGTGTGCATATGCTGACCACTGGATGGTGTACATTTTATGTTTCAATCTGTTTTATTTTTAGTTGTTCAAGAAAGACAAATTATGGTACAACAACATTAACTATAACATTGGAACAGCTTTTTGTCTGACATTAATATCTAAGTTAGTCCTACAATCCCAAAGTCCATATCTGGAACCTTTGCAATTCGCTCCTGTCAGCGTTTCTATCCACTCATGGCTTTTCTGTGTAGGGTCTTATTGCTCGTGAGTTAATAAAGCAAACATAAACATCTCTGATAACTAATTATTATTTCTAGTCTGGTTATGGGCTTTCTTGACATTCATTAACATTGTGTGGATCATTAAATACTGTCAGCCCTATGGTTCCATTCCACTGTATGATATCCATAATAAACTCCGCCCTTGTGGACGGTTGATATGTAAAGAAGAGGTAAAGAGTAAAGGAAGAAAGAAGATGAGTCGGAAACCTAAAAGGAGAAACAAAGAGAATGAGAAAGAAGAGGGCGTTTAGGAGCCCCCCGGTGCCGCCACCTTACCCGCTATCAGTCTGAAATGGGGCGTGGATCTGAATCCAAATAACGGATCCATGGGTTCCACACCCCTTCAAATGCCTTCATTTTGTCCTGCAGGACCGCCGCCAGGCGCTCATTGATCATAAGCCACGATAGTTTCCTTTTAAATTGATCAAATGGTATAGTCGCCTTCTTCCAGTTTCTGGCTATGGTGATTTTGGCCGAAATGAAAATAAATGTTAGAAAATGGCGTTGTGACCTAGAGGCCTGTTCGACCTTTCGTCCCAACAATGCCTGATCTGGAGACCTGGGCAAATTAATCTCTGTCAAAGAATAAGTAATATTATATACTCTACTCCAAAATCTCCAGACCTTGGGGCATTGCCACCATATGTGGTAGGCCGATCCCTCCTGCCCACAACCTCGAAAACACATCGGTGAGGCGCCAGGGATGAAGGTAGCCAATCTGGTCGGCCCATATACCACCTCATCAATACCTTATAGTTGGCTTCTATTATGGAAGTGTTGAGGGATCTTGAGGCCGCGGAGGCTATAGAGTGCCACTCATCAAGCTCCATCACCGTCTGTAAGTCCTGTTCCCATTTGGTCATATAGCTTAACTTATTTGAAGAATAGGTTAACAGTTTATATATTTCAGAGATATAGCCACACAAATTATTGTAGCGACGGCACAGGTATTCCATAGGAGACATGGTAGTGAGGTCACTCTTGCGAGATAAGGTATATAGAAAATGGCGCACCTGAGCAAATCTATACAATTCAGAGTTTGGCATTTGAAAACGCTCCACCATCATCTGTTGTGATATCAAACCCCTCTGGTCACTAAGGTCTGCAATTCATAGTAAGCCCTTGTTGGTCCACCAAGTGAATGCCAGGGGATCCAGACCCGGGGTGAATGCTTTATTCCCTAGTAAGGGAGCCATTGGGTTATGTGGAGAAATAAAGCTGTGTGTATTGGATAATTTGTCCCAGATAGAAAATGCCAGTGATAGCGAGGGACATAAAATTGGTGGTCTATCTCTCGCCGGCAACCACATTAATTGAGAAATGGGCCTTCCAGGGCAAACGCAAGATTCCACTTGCATCCATATCGCCTGGGATTTTTGAGAATGAAATCTAATAAGCTGAGCCAGTTGAGCCGCATCAAAATATTGTTGTAGATTTGTAAAACCTAGGCCTCCCCTCAGTTTAGGTGTAAATAAAGTACTCTTGTTCACCCTGGGTCTTTTATCACCGCACACAAACTTCATAATTCTAGATTGAAAAGCCTGTAAGTCAGCCCTAACTGGCCGTATAGGTAATGTGCGAAAGAAATACAAAATTCTGGGGAGTACATTCATTTTAATAGAGTACAGTCTGCCGAACCACGACGGGGGATGTAGCTGCCACCTCGCTAGGTCCGTATTTAAGCCTTTGTATAGAGCTATGTAGTTTTTGGCATATAGAGTTTGAATTGTCGGAGTCAGATGGACTCCCAAATAAGAGAGAGCATCTGTCTCCCAACGGAAGCTAAAAGATTGTTGTATATTAAGTCGCACCCTCTCTGGTAAATTTATATTTAGTGCCCTCGATTTATCCTGGTTAACCTTGAGTCCTGATATAAGTGAAAAGGGCTGTAGAACGGCGTATAAATTTGGCAAAGTGGTGATAGGTTGAGTAATGGTCAGTAAAATATCATCCGCGAAACATAGGCACTTATGCTCTCTGTCTCCACAGAAAATACCCTTAATATCTTGACTCGTCCTAATCTTTATGGCTAGTGGTTCCAAAGCTAATATTAAAAGCAAAGGGGACAATGGGCACCCCTGCCGTGTTCCCCTTTGTATCGGGAAAGATTTAGAGGAGTAGCCTTTAAGCCTCAGGGAAGCCCTCGGATCACTATATAGGGCCCTAAGTAATGTTAGAAATTTATCTCCAAACCCATATTGTTTTAAAATAAAGAATAGGTAGTCCCAGGACAGGGAATCAAATGCCTTCTGTATATCCAATGAAAGCAACATTCCCTGTCTGGGACCCCCTCCATCCCATTCTGAGTGTGCTTCTGAAATCACATCGATCACTCTTCTAGTTTGGTCTGAGGCCTGACGATATGGAACGAACCCTGCCTGGTCTGGATGAATGTACCGGGGATGGTGTACATTTTAGATATGTATTCTGCCCAGTTGCTTCATTATGTTCTGTAAGGCTCCATACACACTGGACTAAAAAAAACACTCTAAAAACATCAGTAGCTTTGCAGTGAGGTTTTTTTTAGCTTTTATCAGCATTATTGCACTAGCGTTTTTTAGCTTTTTCTTTTTTTTTCAATGGATCAAAAACGTGAGCTGAGTTTATGCGTGTTTTTAAGCTTCTGATGATGTTGTGATCAGAAAAACGACTCTTGGACACGATTTTTTGGCGTTCTGACGACAGCCCATAAACGCCACTACTGATAAACAAAAATAAACGTTGATGTGTGCATGGACACATAGGATAATATAGAGGAGAGTTCATGGGCTGTTAAAAAAAACTGCCCAAATGCCCAAAAATTACCGTTTAGCACCTACAGTGTGCATGGAGCCTTAAGACCCGTACACACGATGCGCAATTGGGACGTGAATTGTCATTCGGCGAGCCGGTCGTCTGAAATTCTTACCGTTAGTATGCTCCTTCCCACAGCCGATTGACATTTTTCATCAGACAAAAGCTGGATGTGCAGACTAGTAAATTTTTGTCGTACGACAACCCTGCGTCTGATTTTCGTTCCGAGACTACGCATGCTCAGACAGGAAAAAAAGATGCAAAAAATATTCAAAACACGACGTCGCTTCTGATGTTGAGCTCAGTCTAATTAAAATTTTCGGATAGTCAGTATGGTTTACAAAATCACTGACAGCCGCTTTTGACAAAAATCAGAAGAGCGGTCGTACGACAAGCGAACTGTGTGTATGAGGCTTGAGACCTGTTTCTGTATACACAGTAATATTTCAGTAGTGAAATGAGGTTTATTGGATTAACAGAAAATGTGCAATATGCATCAAAACTAAATTAGACAGGTGCATAAATTTGGGCATCCTTGTCATTTTGTTGATTTGAATACCTGTAACTACTTAGCACTGATTAATTGGAACACACAATTGGTTTGGGGAGCTCATTAAGCCTTGAACTTCATAGACAGGTGCATCCGATCATGAGAAAGGGTAGTTAAGGTGGCCAATTGAAAGTTGTTGTTCTCTTTGACTCTCCTCTGAAGAGTGGCAACATGGGGGCCTCAAAACAACTCTCAAATGCCTGAAAACAAAGATTGTTCTACATTATGGTTTAGGGGAAGGATACAAAAGTTATGGCAGAGATATAAGCTGTCAGTGTCCATTGTGAGGAACATAGTGAGGAAATGGAAGACCACAGGCACAGTTCTTGTTAAGGCCAGAAGTGGCAGCCACATAAATTATTGGAGAGGCAAAGGGGAAGGATGGTGAGAACGGTCAAAAACAGCCCACAGACCACCTCCAAAGACCTCCAACATCAACTTGCTGCAGATGGTGTCACTATGCATCGTTCAACAATTCAGCACACTTTGCACAGGGAGAAGCTGTATGGGAGATGGGAAAGAAGCCTTTTCTGCACACAGCCACAAACAGAGTCGATTAAGCTATGCAAACGCACATTTGGACAAGCCGGCTTCATTTTGGAATAAGGTGCTGTGGACTGATGAAACAAAGATTGAGTTATTTGGTCATAACAAGGGGCGTTATGCATGGCGGCAAAAGAACACAGCGTTCCAAGAAAAACACTTGCTACCCACAGTAAAATTTGGTGGAGGTTCCATCATGCTGTGGGGCTGTGTGGCCGGTGCTGGTACTGGGAATCTGGTTAAAGTTGAGGGTCGCATGGATTCCACTCAATATCAGCAGATTCTTGAGAATAATGTTGAGGGATCAGTCACAAAGTTGAAGTTACGCCGGGGCTGAATATTTCAACGACCCAAAACACTGCTCAAAATCTACTCGGGCATTTATGCAGAGGAACAAGTCCAATGTTCTGGAATGGCCATCCCAGTCCCCAGACCTGAATATCATTGAACATCTGTGGGGTGATTTGAAGCGGACTGTCCATGCTCGGCAACCATCAAACCCAACTGAACTGGAGATGTTTTGTAAGGAGGAATGGTCCAAAGTACATTCATCCACAATCCAGACACTCATTACCGGCTATAGGAAGCATCTAGAGCAGTGGTTCTCAACTCCGGTCCTCGGGACCCACTAACAGGCCAGGTTTGCAGGATAACTGAAATACATCACAGGTGATATAATTTGCTGCTCAGTGATTGCAGCACTATAGTCTGCTTCTCCCCAAGGTAATACTTAAAATTTGGCCTGTTGGTGGGTCCTGAGGACCGGAGTTGAGAACCACTGCTCTAGAGGCTGTTATTTTTGCTAAAGGAGGCTCTACTAAATATTGATGTGATTTTTCTGTTTGGGTACCCAAATTTATGCACCTGTCTAATTTTGTTTTGATGCATATTGCACATTTTCTGTTAATCCATCAAACCTCATTTCACTACTGAAATACTACTGTGTCCTCCAGTTATTTGATCGATCAAAATGAAATTGCTGATCCAAACACCCAAATATTTATAAATGACAATCATGGAAATTGTCAGGGGTTCCTAAACTTTTGCATACAACTGTATTTGAATTGGTGGCTACAAAGTACAATATGAGAGAGTAGAGTAAATTGTAGACACAGGCTTAAGGGAAATGAATGCAAATGTGAATCTTTGGAAAAATTCCATAGGACCATAGAGATAAAAACAAACAGAATGAAACAATTGAGAGTTAAAACTTAAAGCATATATGTCATTTTTGTTTTTTTGATTTTAGTTTTACTTTAACTGGACTTGTTTTGTAATAATCATGACATTTAACTAAGTGCCTTCTTCTAGTTCTAATGAACATCAGGATCATACTTCAGTATTTATAGCCACATGGGTAACTCAGTCACCTTTATCACACAATAAAGCACCATGGAATGTGTCAAGGCAGATGATTGTTGCTCAAGATTAAAGGATAAGTACATCTTTGGAACATGTTACATGTTCCATCCGTATTTAGGGCGGAACGTGTGATATATTCACGATCCTGCCTCCTCTCTTCCAAATACCTCTCCCTGTGACAGCTGGTGGGGAATCTTCTCTCCTCACCTTCTGTCACTTATCAAAAATTATTATTATTATTAGTATACAGGATTTTATATTGCACCAACAGTTTGTGCAGCGCTTTACAATATAAAGAGAGACATTACAGCAGCAGTACAATTCAGAACAAGAGGGTTAGAGGGCCCTACCTGGGGGGGCTGGTGAAACAAAAGGTAGGGACTGTGAAGGATGAACTGATGAGGGGAGTCGAAGATTCCGTTGTTAGCTGGAGGCAGGATAGGCCTCCCTGAAGAGATGAGTTTTCAGGGATTGCCTAAAAGTGGACAGAGTAGGAGATAGGGGGACAGATTGGGGTAGAGAGTTCCAGAGGATGGGAGAGACTCTGGAGAAGTCCTGGAGACGAGCATGGGAGGAGGAGACAAGGGAGATAGAGAGCAGAAGGTCTTGAGAGGAGCGGAGAGGAATGTTTGGGCGATATTTAGAGATAAGATTGGTGATGTAGCTTGGGGCAGAACTGTAGATAGCTTTGTAGGTCACGGTTAGGGGTTTGAATTTTATTCTTTGGAAAATGGGAAGCCAGTGGAGGAATTGGCAGAGAGGAGTGGCGGACACTGAATGGTTTGTAAGGTGGATGAGTCTGGCAGCAGCATTCATGATAGACTGAAGAAGGGATAGCTTGCGGAGAGGGAGGCCAATTAGGAGGGAGTCACAATAGTCAAGGCGAGCGATAACAAGGGAGTGAATAAGTTGCTTAGTGATGTCAACGGTTAGGAAGGGACGTATTTTGGAGATGTTTTGGAGGTGAAGTCGGCACGATTTGGACAGCGACTGGATTTGGGACTGAAAGGACAGGTCAGATTCTAGGATTACACCTAGGACCTTGGCATGAGGGGAGGAACTGATAGTTGCATAGATCTTGATGGAGAAGTCAGGGAGAGGGGCACGGGCTGGAGGAAAAATTATGAGTTCAGTTTTAGAAAGATTGAGTTTGAGGAAGTGGTGTGACATCCATGCTGATATGTCAATTAGTAAGTTAGTAATGCGAGAGGAGACTGAAGGAGTGAGGTGAGGACTGAGGAATAGAGAGATAGATTTGTGTGCCATCAGCATAGAGGTGGTATTGGAAGCCATGGGAGTTTATTAACAGGCCAAGGGAGGAAGTGTAAATGGAGAAGAGAAGGGGTCCAAGGGAGAAGGGGTCCAAGGACAGAACCTTGAGGTACCCCAACCGAAAAAGGAAGTGGAGAGGAGGAAATAGAGTTATAGCACCGCTGTGCTGGGCCTCCCCACACAGCTGTGTTATTCATTCACAGATTCCTGTGAATGAACAAACTACAAGTACCATCTTCCACCACAGCTGATGGACTTGTATTTTCAGTGGGCTGTGAGGCATGAGCACTCTTCTAGTCCACTGACATGACCTGCAGCTGGAGAACATGTCTGCAGGATCTACTGATCACAGGTGCAATGCTTTCCAGGCCCCTGCAGGAAAAAAACATAACCCCACCAGCATAATACCTCTTTCATACCTCTTGCTCTCTCTCTCTCTCTAAAATGCGTTACATATAATTACATAGTTGGTAAGGTTGAATAAAGACAACAGTCCATCCAGCTAAACCTGTATAGGTGTGTGTGTGTCAGTGTCTATATAATTTCTCATAACCCTGTATATTGTGTTCATACATATTTCCTTATTAATAATGCGGCTCACTAATGCATTCTAGACCTCCAAATCCTGGTCAAGAAGCCATATAATGAAATAAGCATAGGTTTACCCTATGCCAAAGGAATGCTATTGTTAACTGGTCAATTCTTTGAGGGGTCATATTGCCAAGGGTGTTGGCTGCGGGTGGGCTTTTCAAGTTCTATATGACCACAGCCAAATCCTATACGAGTTTAATCTCACCCAGAATGGGCACCCAGGTCATCAGGCAAGTGTCTGGTCCTGGTCACCTGGCGCCATGTTATGTCATGTCAATGGCGGGAGAAAAGGCACCTCTAGTTAAGTATTTGTGATATTTTCTTTATCCTTATCTATATCTGTCATTACTTTTAATAAATGTTATATTTTTAAATATTTGTGTGATCTCTCTTTGCACATATTGAACACAACCCAAAAACGTGACAATATATCATTAAGATGCACATCCAAGGCTCTTTTAAAAATATTCATACTCTCCGCTGCCACCACCACTTGTGGAAGAGCGTTCCACATCCTTGTTGCCCTAACAGTTAAAAACCCCCTGCGCAGCTTAGGGTTCAACCGCTTCTCCTCCAATCTCATTGCGTGACCCTGTGTTCTCTTACACTCCCTGAGACTGAATATGCGCAGTGAAGTTCCGGCAAAGGTCCGGCTTATTGTGCCGGACCTTGCCGGAACGAAGGGCTCCTGCGTGCATGTGGAGCCGCAAACCCAGAAGGAACCCCGCTGACAGAAGTGCAGGCCTCACCATGTGCTAGCTAGGGTGAAGGAAGAAGAAATAGAAGCTTGATAAATCTCCTTTCAGGCTGGACAGTGACAATAAGCAAGTGTTGTGCAGGAAAGAAGTAAAGAAGTGGAACGGTCAGCAAGCGTCAGTGCTGGAGGAAGTAAAGGCATGTATATACTGTGGTATATATAGTCTGGTCTTATATTTTGTAATTTTTTGGGCATCCAACAGTCGTCCCTACCCTATCCAAGTTTATTCCCTCAATAAAACAAAAAAAAAAAACAAGTACCTCCCTGTTCCGTGACTCCGGATGTGAGGAAAATTGTGTGACTGAGGGCAGAGTGACAGGTGAACCACAACTACCAGCCACCCCTAAGAGTGCCATTGGCTACATACAATATGTATTATTTTTATAAAAAACATAAGTAAAACCCACTTCTTTTATTTCTTATAGGATTTCTATTCTGTAACTGTAGGTCATAACAGAATTACACAATCATAAAACAAAATATGGCAACAAGTAAATCAATGAAATGACCCCTGTTTAAAAGTCTGCATCCCCTTAGTTCCTAAACCTGTTTATTGCCCCCTTTAAAATCAATGACAGCGTTCAGCAGAGAGAGAAACAAAATTGTGAGTAAAAAATACATGGAATTACTAGGCGGTTTGAAAGTAAGGAAACAAAAGGTTACCTCTATTTAGTATTAAAAGAGTGGATGCCAAAAAAAAAAATTCTAGGTGGAACTCCGCTTCAAATTGTAATATTGAATAAGATAATAGGAATTAATGAATAAGAATATTAATTTTTCCCTTTAAATTTCTTTTAGCAACTATATCCAATGTACATCAACAATGTTCCCATTGAGCTTATTCAAATATCCTGCAATCAGAGAAGGTTCAGAATATAAGGATTATTTACGTGTTGGAGTAATATTTGTTGATGAGCTTTCTATATTCAGATATCAGTATAGATATATATAGGTATAACTCCTGGGTATATTGATACCACTCAATGGGATGAATACATACTTAATATAACTCTATAGCAGTTCAGTTATATTCTTATACATGAAGCAACAACATTAATATGTGGCTAAATAAATTAATTTGCTCTGATTCGGAGAGTTCTTTAACCGCTTGCCGACCGCTGGTCGGCAATTGACGGCGACAGAGTGGCTCTTTCCCGCAAAACGCCGTCATATGACGGCGGCTGCGGGATCGAGCTTAGTGGGCGCGCCCGCGCGCTCACTGTGTTCCAGGAGGGCCAGGGAGCGGGTGCGGCGGCTTCGATTGCCGCCGGCCACCCGCGATGCCCTCCCCGGAGTGAAAGAACGGAGGTCCGTGTAAGTAAACACGGACCTCCGTTCTGTGTGAGGGGGAAGGGCTGTGATCACAGCCTTCCTGTACATGGAGGCTGTGACCACTTCCCTTCCCCAGCTAGGGCAGTCCCCACTAGTCCCTTATTAGTAAAAAATAAAAAAAAAATAAAAACCCCAAAAATGAATTCTCATCATCTGTAAACGCGACCACTTTTGTGCAAACCAATCAATAAAAGCCGATTGCGATTTTTTTAATCACAAATATGAGGAAGAATATAAAATCGTCCAAAACCGATGAAAAAAATGTTTTTTTATATTTTTTTTTGGATTTGTATTTTAGCAAAAAGTAAGAAATTTGTTTTTTTTTTGCAAAATTGTCGCTCTTCTTTTGTTTATAGCGGCGATCAGAAATGACGCAGCGGTGATCAAATACCACCAAAAGAAAGCTCTATTTGTGGGAAAAAAAGGACGCAAATTTCGTTTGGGTACAACGCCGCACGACCGCGCAATTGTCAGTTAAAGCGACGCAGCGCCGAATCGCAAAAAGGGCTCCGGTCCTAAAGCTGGAAATCCTTCCGGGGCTGAAGTGGTTAAGAGAATAAGGTCATGTGAGAAGTAGTAGCTACAATGGTAATAGTCCTGCTGCAAAGCTCAGTTGATCTTCTGCCGGCTTAGTTTAATTAGGAAGAAGGTATCTAAATTACTGTGTCCAATAATCCTTTAGAGAAGGCACAAATATGACAAACTTCACTGAATTAATGCAAGGCCTTTTTGGAGATCACTTTCTTAGAGGTGTTTTGTTACCTAACAGCGAGTCTGTGTACTCTGTGTACTTAATGACAATTATAATCCACCGTATGAGCTGGGCCTGTCTGTCCTTGAATGGTATAGACAAATATGCACTGTAATGTATAGGCTTGTGCCTGCTTGCCACCCTGATGGAGAAACATAGATGCGGTCCGGCTGCTCAGAAGATGCTGAAATCGCAGGAACTGATGATATCCACTTGCTCTTTGGGGAAACGACTTCCACTGCTCTCCCTGAAGCTCTCACCGACCGATCGCTGTTGGTGCTGCTGCTGCAGCTGACTCTGGAACAGATTCAGATATTGATATGCTGGTCCCGCAGATCACTCACTGGAACTCAGTATCGCTGCAACGCACTGGGTCACTGTATAAATTCAGCCAGCTGTATCACTAGATGTAGGCCACAGGCTGCAATCTGGCTGACAAGGCACACAGGTCTCCTCTGATCGATCACGCCATCCCAAGGGGCTGGAGCTAACTCCTCCCTTCACTTAAATAGTCTTTCCCACAAAGCACTGTTCCTCCCAAGAGCCTTTACGGTTGCAATGGACACTGGGAAATGGAGTCCATCCTTTGCAGGGTCCAATGACAAGTTTCCTCTGTGACACTACAAATCCCACAAGGCAGCATTTCTCACATGACCATTACATTTAACAATCTCAACACTAGGGGAAACTTCATAGCATTCATTGGCAACAATGTCTCTATGTCAAAGGAGCACTTTGTGACTCCTGGCTACACACATTTACTGCTACAGGGCGGTCGCGCTGCGCAGGATCATGTGTATAAATATGCGATCCTGCATTTCTGGATATCGGAGCCGATCAGCTGGTCCAGCAGACTTGATGTCCACCGGTACCCCCGATCGTTCTGTACACAGGCAGATCACCGTTCTGTCAGTATGGAAGACATTGATCCTGTGTTCTTGCAAAGCAGGATCCCTTAGTTAAAGCACCTCCCCACAGTGAGAAAATGCTTGTTAGGCACACATTTACCCCTTTGATTGCTCCTGATGTTAACCCCTTCCCAGCCAGTGTCATTAGTATAGTGACAGTGCATATTTTTAGCACTGATCACTGTATTAGTGTCATGGATCACACAAAATGTCAAAAGTGTCACTTAGTGTCTGATTTGTCTGCCGCAATATCGAGTCCCGTTATAAGACACTGATTGCAGCGATTACTAGTACAATAAAAGAAAATATGTCCCCGGATTTCATTTTAAAAATCTGGTCACCTTAGGTTAGTGCCATTGTCGTGCTGGAAAGGCCAAGAGCAGCATGTAGTCGCTCATGTGTGCCAGGCTACCCAGAGGCAAAGACAAGCTGTCCTCTGTGGGAGGTGTATCATCTGTGTCCTCCGTATCCCCCCAGCCACGCTCCAGTGGTGCTCATGAGCTGCATTGGGTGCCACCCTGCTGTGAACACGGTTCCTCTTTGTCCTCCTCCTCATCCTCCTCATCCTCCAGAACTGTGCCCTGGCTTGTAATAGTTTTACCTGGTCTATGCTGGTGCAGGAACCCACCATCCGAGCCACTTGTGAATGACTGGCCTGATAACCGTGGAAATGACCCCCCTTCCATCATCGTCCAAAGTGTTTTTTAAGGAGACATAGAAGTGGGATAGTAAAGCTGAGAACAGTGTCATCAGCACTGGCCATGTTGGTGGAGTACTCGAAACACCGCAATATGGTACACAGGTCTCGCATGGAGGCCCACTCATTGGTGGTGAAGTGTTGCTGGTCCGCAGAGCGACTGACCCGTGCGTGCTGCAGCTGAAACTCCACTATTGCCTGCTGCTGCTCGCACAGTCTCTCCAGCATGTGCAAGGTAGAGTTCCTCCTTGTGGGCACGTCGCATTGGAGGCAGTGAGCGGGAAGGCCGAAGTTCCACTGCAGCGCAGACAGGCGAGCAGCAGCAGGGCAAGAATGCCGAAAGCGTGCACAGACAGCCCACACTTTCTGCAGCAGCTCTGATATATCCAGGTAGTTTTTTAGAAATTTCTGCACCACCAAATTCAGCACATGCGCCAGGCAAGGGATGTGTGTCAAACTGACTAGGCCCAGAGCTACTACGAGATTTCACCCATTATCGCACACCACCAGGCCGGGCTTGAGGCTCAGTGGCAACAACAACTCATCGGTCTGTTGTTCAATGCCTGTCCACAGCTCCTGGGCAGTGTGGGATTTATCCCCAAAACATATCAGTTTTAAAACAGCCTGCTGTCGTTTCCCCCTAGATGTGCTGAAGTTGGTGGTGAAGGTGTTACACTGACCGGATGAGGAGGTGGTAGAGGAGGAGGAAGAGGAAGCGCAGTAGGAGGAGGCAACAGGAGGCAAAGAGAAATGCCCTGTAAATCTTCGGTGGCGGAAGGAAATTCGTCAAATGGCTAGCCGCCTCAGGCCCACCCACCACTACATTTTCCCAGTGTGCAGTTCAAGAGATATAGCATCCCTGTCCGTGTTTACTGGTCCACGTATCAGTGGTTATGTGGACCTTGCCACAGATGGCGTTGCGCAGTGCACACTTGATTTTGTCCCCGACTTGTTTGTGCAGAGAAGGGATGGCTCGCCTGGAAAATTAGTGGTGGCTGGGAACCACATACTGTGGGACAGACACCGCCATCAGGTTTTTAAAACTGTCCATGTCCACCAGACGGAATGACAACATTTCATAGGCTAGGAATTTTGAAATGCTGGCATTCAGGGCAAGGGATCGCGGGTGGGTAGGGGGGTACTTCCTCTTTCTCTCCCGTGTTTGGGAGATGGAGAGCTGTAAGCTTCCATGGGACCGTGTGGAAATGCTTGGGGATGGTGGCGGACATGGTGGCGTTGCTGTCACATCGTCTGTTTGCTGGGTGGCAGGTGACACTGGCACTTTAGAGGTGGAGGAAAAGGCCGAGGCAGCAGCAGCAGGAGGAGGCCGAGACCTTTCTTGGATTTTGAGGTACTTATTTCACTGCAGCTCGTGCTTTGCATGTAGATGCCGGGTCATGCAGGTTGTGCTCAGGTTTAGAACATTTATGCTTTGCTTTAGGCTCTCATTGCACAGCGTGCAAACCACTCATGTCTTGTTGTCAGCACATTGTCTGAAGAACTGCCATGCCGGGGAACTCCTTTGAGCTGCCTTTAGTGTGCTAGGTCTCTGGGTGCGGTGGATAGTAGCAGGCGTACTGTCTAGGGGACGCTCACTCCTCTTTTGCAACCTGCTTCCTCTTTTGCGACCACCACCTCTTCCTCCAAACTTCACACGTCACTCGCATGATCTTCCTTCCATGTGGGGTCTAGGACTTCATCATCCTCCACATCATCTTCCACCCACCCTTCACCACTGCCCTCTTTGTCAGTCTGCACAATGTGGAAAGCTGCAGCACTAGGCACCTGTGTTTTGTCATCATCAGAGACGTGCTGTGGTGGTGTTTCCATGGCCTCATCCTGAAACAGAAGTGATTGGACATCGGTGCACTCAATGTCTTCCACTTCTGGGGCAGCGCTATGTGGATGGCCCACAGAAAGCACACCAGCAAAGTAATCAAAAAGCATAAGAGACTGCTGCATGACTTGGGGCTG
>BLSH010001996.1:26433-39899 GCA_018402905.1 Glandirana rugosa
GGTGTGTGTGCACAGGGGTAGTCCCGTGGAGGTGTGTGTGTACACAGGGGTAGTCGCGTGGGCGTGTGTGCACACAGAGGTAGTCCACGTGTGTGCGGGTGCGCTGATGGGGACACATGTGTGTGTGGAGGTGCCCTGATGGGGACACGTGTGTGTGGGTGCCCTGATGGGGACACACGTGTGTGTGGGTGTGCTGATGGGGACACGTGTGTGTGTGGGTGCCCTGATGGAGACACACGTGTGTGCGGGTGCCCTGATGGAGACACACGTGTGTGCGGGTGCCCTGATGGGGACACACGTGTGTGGGTGCGCTGATAGGGACACGTGTGTGTGCAGGTGCCCTGATGGGGACACACGTGTGTGTGGGTGCCCTGATGGCGACACGTGTGTGTGGGTGCCCTGATGAAGAATCCCATTGTTCTGAATATGCCTGTTTACACTTAGGCACCCTTTCGTTTGTCACCTAATGTGTGAAGATCAAAAGAAGTACACAAGCTTCTTTGTGGCAGACCGGTGCACTTTCCCCCATACAATTTAATGGAAGTGCCTGAAAAATGCTCAAAAGACACACAAGTTTTTCAATTGCTTCTATTTAAATGTGTATGGGGGTTATAAAAGGATGATTCTGCTCCTGTACAAGTTGTGCATAAAAACAATACATACAAAACAAAAGTCTCCAAATCACACTCAAAGTTTTTTTAAAATAACAAACATATTATATAGCAGCCCTGATCCACTTCTTCTGGGGTTCCACAGTCGGCACTCCTGGCTTCTCCCCCCTTCCAAGTGCCCCCCCACTGCAAGTGTGGGCTGGAACCCAATTTGAGCTGTGTGTGTCCATTGACACACACAGTGCAGCTTGGCCCTGCACCCCACTCTCCCTTCATAGACTGTGATTAACAGCAGCGGGAGCCAATGGCTCTATGTCCAGTGAGGAGAAAGAGAGCGGAAAGAGCCGCTGCTCTCGGGCACAGTGCTGGATCAAGATTGGGCTCAGAAAATTATTTAGGCGGGCTGGGGGGGAGCTGAACACAACATTTTATACCTTAATGCAGAGAATGCATTGAAGGCAGTAGGGAAGTCTGCTAAACCTTTTTTTATTTTTGGGTGGGGGAGGTCCCGGTGGGTTATAATAATGTGCCAGTATGCATGGCATATTAGCACATTATGGGAAGCAGACTTACCTGCCAAATAAATCCTCCAGAGCTGCGGTGTATTGGATCCGGCGAACCCCCAGCACTTCAATCTTAGCCCGGTCCTCTTTCCAAGGTCTGTGCTTTCGGTCGCTTGAATGGCCAGGCTGCGATGACATCACTCTCATGAGTGTGCACAGGAGTCACATTGCCACGGCATAGATTGGAGGCAGTAAATGTGCATGCGTGGCTCAGCGTACAAAATGGCTGACGGGCAGCAGGGAGCTTTTATGACATTAGAGACTGACAGTGTCTCTTCTTTCAAAAATGTCCTGTCTGTCAGCAATTTGTAAAAAATTCAGTTTACTACCGTTTAAGGTAAAAAAAAAAAAAAAAACACCCTTCTATCTTTACAACCACTTGACGCGTGAATGAGCACAGGCTACATTCACACTAGTCTTCTGCTTTCAGTTTATTCTAACGCAGGCAAAACTATATCAGAAGTTTAACCAAACTTTTCCATGATCAAGTTCTCCTCCATTTAGGCCCCTTTCACACCAGCGGACCAATCAGTTTTTCAGGAGGACCCAACTGGACCACCCATTGTTCTTAACCACTTCAACACCAGGCCTATTTTTTGGACTTGGTGCTTACAAGTTAAAAACATTTTTTTTTGCAATAAAATTACTTAAACCCCCCAAACATTATATATATATTTTTTCTAACACGCTACTGAATAAAATGGCAAAACTTTATGTTGCACCCTATTTGCGCAGCAGTCTTACAAGCGCGTTTTTTTTTTTTTTTAAAAATCACTTTGAGTGAAAAAATAAGACAACAGTAAAGTTAGCCCAATTTTTTTTCCATATTGTGAAAGATAATGTTACACTGAGTAATTTGATACCCAACATGTCACGCTTTGAAATTGCGCTCGCTCGCAGAATGGTGACAAACTTTGCAACCTAAAAATCTCCATTGGCGACATTTCAAAATTTCTACAGGTTACCAGTTTTAACTGACAGAGGAGCTCTAGTGCTAAAATTATTTCTCTCGCTCTAACGATCGCGGCGATACCTCACATGTGTGGTTTGAACACTGTTTTCATATGGGGACGTGACTTACGTATGCATTTGCTTCTGCGCGCGAGCTCGCAAGGACGGGGAGCTTTAATTTTTTGTTTTTTAATTTTACACTCTTCTTTTAGAAAAAAAAATGTTGGATCACTTTTATTCCTATTACAAGAAATGTAAACATTCCTGGTAATAGAAAAAGCATGCCAGGAACGCTTAAATATGAGATCTGGGGTCAAAAAGACGTCAGATCTCAGATTTACAGTTAAATGCAGAAAAAAAATTAAAAAATGACAGTAAAAAAAAAATAAATAAAAGGGCCCTTTAGGACTGTTGGGCGGAAGTGACTTGTGACGTCGCTTCTGCCCTGCAATGTTATGGAGCCAAGTGGGCGGCATCTCCCGCTCACTCGGCTTCCTGTGCAGGGGGGGGAAATGGACCCGATCATCTCCGCCGCTGCCGACGGTCCGGTAAGTGGTGTAGATGACGGGAAAGTGGCGGGGGGGGCACCTCTCCCGCCACCGATAAAAAGTGATCTCGCGTCAAATTCACTGCTAAGACCACTTTTATCAGACGCAGAATCGCCGGCTCTAAAAAACGGTATCTGAATGGTGACTTTAGCTGAAGGCACCATTCAGATATCACCACTCAAACTCAAGGACGTCATATGATGTCCAGCGGTATTGAAGTAGTTAATGGGGCGGCGGATGTCAGCGGACATGTGTCCAATATAACCCGCCGGGCATCTGATAAAATCCGCTGAAAACACATGTATGGTGATACGTTCACCATCTGTCCAGCGGATCGAATCGGATGGAAACAGACATGCAGTCCTTTCCATCTGACCACCCCATAGAGGAAAGCGTGCTGTGTCCATGTCTGCTCTGCATAGCGGAGCAGACACTGACCTGTCATCCGCCTGCTCCACAGGGATCAGCAAAAGAGATCCCTCGCTAAGCTGCCAGATTCCGCTTGGAATGGGACCCTCCCCATGTGAAAGGGGCCTAAATGGACTGGTGTTTACATGCGTTCAGAATATCTAATCTGACCCGAACACAGAATTATATTCTCTCTAAACGCAGCTAAACTAATGTATCTAAATCCAGGTAAACAAAGTGTGCATTATACCATTTCAAAGCATTATAAGCATTTATATGTCTTTACAAATGTCCATGGAGGTCATTGTCCGTGTGACTGAGGCCTTAACTGTGTAACATAAAATCCAGAAGCTTAAGGTGTTACCGCTATCGTTAGCAAGTCAGAATGAAATTCTGAAATCAGTTCTTCAGTATTTCAAGTCAGAAATACAGTTCATGACTTTGCAACTCAAGTCTTATAGTAAAACAGGGATGTATGTGGTGATCTTCAACTGTTTTCCTATCAGGTGCTACTTTGACGTATGATTATCTGTTTTGTCATTATTTTGTATTGTTTTTATTTTTTGGTGAGAAATATTGTCATTTTATTTATTTGTTTTTTATTTTCAGCGTCTTTTATGGCATTGTAATGATTTTGGAATATCCAAGAGATCTGTAAAGTCCTGAGGAAGCGTGAGCTTTCCCGCAAAATGCGTCAACCTTGTTACAGCGACCGCCTTGACACCCCATCTGGGTTTTTCAGGAATTGGTTGTTGCTACATTTATGACCTCTAATATGCATTTCAATATTTGTTAGTATGGTTTTAATGCATGCCAATAAAATGTAATGATTACTTTTCAAATGAGTTTGGAGTTACGATTTTGCTTTTTGTGTATTCCAAGTCTAAGTTCACACTATTGTGAATTGTTGCTCCACATAAAGATGGCCTAGGCTATAAGAAGATTGCCAAGACCCTGAAAATGAGCTGCAGCATGGTGGCCAAGACCATACAGCAGTTTAACAGGACAGATTCCACTCAGAACAGGTGTTGCCATGGTCAACCAAAGAAGTTGAGTGCATGTGCTCAGTGTCATATCCAGAGATTGTCTTTGGGAAATAGACGTATGTGTGCTGCCAGCATTGCTGCAGAGGTTGAAGGGGTGGGGGGTCAGCCTGTCAGTGCTCAGACCATACGCCGCACACTGCATCAAATTGGTCTGCACGGTTGTTGTCCCAGAAGGAAGCCTCTTCTAAAGATGATGCACAAGAAAGCCCACAAACAGTTTGCTGAAGACAAGCAGACCAAGGTCATGGATTACTGAAACCATGTCCTGTGGTCTAATGAGACCAAGATAAACTTATTTGGTTCAAATGGTGTCAAGCACATGGGGCAAAAACCAGGTGAGGAGTACAAAGACAAGTGTGTCTTGCCTACAGTCAAGCATGGTGGTGGAAGTGTCATGGTCTGGGGCTGCATGAGTGCTGCCGGCACTGGGGAGCTTCATTGAGGGAACCATGAATGCCAACATGTACTGTGACATACTGAAGCAAAGCATGGTCCCTTCCCTTCGGAGACTGGGTCGCAGGGCATTATTCCAACATAACGACCCCAAACAAACCTCCAAGACGACCACTGCCTTGCTAAAGAAGCTGAGGGTAAAGGTGATGGACTGGCCAAACATGTCTCCAGACCTAAACCCTATTGAGCATCTGTGGGGTATCCTCAAACAGAAGGTGGAGGAGTGCAAGGTCACCAGCTCCGTGATGTCGTAGTGGAACAGGACTCCAGGGGCAACCTGTGAAGCTCTGGTGAACTCCATACCCAAGAGGGTTAAGGCAGTGCTGGAAAATAATGGTGGCCACACAAAATATTGACAGTTTGGACATTTCCACTTAGGGGTGTACTCACTTTTGTTGCCAGCTGTTTAGACATTAATTGCTGTGTGTTGAGTTATTTTGAGGGGACAGCAAATTTACACTGTTATACAAGCTGTACACTCACTACTTTACATTGTAGCAAAGTATCATTTCTTCAGTGTTGTCACATGAAAAGATATAATAAAAAATTTACAAATATGTGAGGGGTGTACTCACTTTTGTGAGATACTGTATATATTTTTTAGCAGAGAGTCTAGAGAATAAAATGGATGTTGTTGCAATATTTTATGTCACACAGTGTTTGTGCAGCTGTCTTTCAAGCACATTTTTTTTGTAAAAAATATACTTTAACCACTTCAATACCAGGCACTTAGAACACTTCCTGCCCAGAACCAATTTTCACCTTTCAGTGCTGTTGCGATTTGAATGAGAATTGCGCGGCCGTGCGACGCTGTACCAAAACAAACTTTTTATCATTTTGTTCCCACAAATAGAGCTTTCTTTTGGTGGCATTTGATCACCCCTGCAATTTTTATTTTTTGCGCTATAAATAAAAAAAGACAGAAAATTTTGGAAAAAAAAGGGATTTTATTAAAACTTACCGTAAATTCCTTTTCTCCGAGTTCACTGACAGACGCAGCTCTTCATGACATGTGGGGTTTATGCTCGTCCTATTAGGAGTTAACCAGGCAGGAAAGAAGCAAGCTGGCCCCTCCCACAGGGGCCGTCCCCTCTTCACACATAAACCCCCTACCTAGCTCAGCTCATCAGTTCGTAACAAGCTGTACTGAAAGTGTAGAGGGGTGGGTGCTGCGTCTGTCAGTGAACTCGGAAAAAAGGATTTTACGGTAAGTTTTAATAAAATCCCTTTTTCTCCTACGTTCACTGACAGACGCAGCTCTTCATGACATGTGGGGATGTCCCAAAGCTGTGTCAAAAAGAGGGGTGGGTAATCGACAACAATTTTACCCAACAGAACCTCTAAGGAGGTGCCAGAGGCGCCTACACTGCCGCCTGTAAAACTTTGCGGCCAAAAGCAGCATCCGAAGATGCTGACACATCAATCTTATAAAACTTAGTGAAAGTGTGTTCCGAGGCCCAAGTGGCCGCCTTGCACATCTGTGACACCGAAGCCAGGTGTCTGAAAGCCCAGGAAGTGCTAACAGCCCTGGTAGAAGGAGCCGTGACTGGAAAAGGGTGAACCTTTCCCCGAATAGAATATGTATGGGTCACGGTCTGTCTGATCCAATGGGAGAGAGTAGCCAACGAGGCTGCCAAACCCTTGCGCGGACCATCCGTCAGTATAAACAAAGAATCAGACTTCCGAAAGGAAGCTGTAGCATTCAGATACACTTGTAAGGCCCTTACTACGTCCAAGGAATGCAACTCAAATTCCTTAGGGTGCGATGGACGTGGGCACAATGAACAATATCTTCATTAATGTGAAGAGAAGAAACCACCTTTGGAAGGAATGAAGGAGATGGGCGCAAGACCGCCTTGTCCAGGACCAGATAGGGAGACTTGCACGACAGCGCAGCCAGCTCAGACACTCGCCTGGCGGATGAGATGGCCACAAAGAAGGCCACCTTCTGCGACAGAAGTTGTAAGGAAATCTCCCTGATCTTCTCATATGGCGGTTTCTGAAGCACAGAAAGCACCAAATTCAAATCCCATGGAGCCATCGGAGACCTCACCCGAGGCGCCACATGTCGCACACCTTGTACAAAGGTACGAATCAACGAATGTGATGCCAAGGGTCTTTGAAAAAGAATCGCCAGAGCCGATATCTGGCCCTTGAACGTACTCAAGGCCAGTTTCTTGTTCAGGCCTTGCTGTAAAAAGGTCAGGACCCTGGACACCACGTAAGTGCGAGGGTTGTGACCCATTGCCTTGCACCAAGCTATGCAAGCCTTCCAGGTGCGGTGATATATCTTGCGAGAAGTACACTTGCGTGCTTTGAGCATGGTAGGGATTACGGAGTAAGCGACATCCCTGTCCCTCAGCACCTGGGACTCAATAGCCAGGCCGTCAAAGCCAGTGAGGGTAAAGCAGGGTGCAAGATGGGCCCGAGACAGTAGATCGTCTCGCAGCGGGAGCTGCCACGGAACGTCCGCCACCATTTGCACCACGCCAGCGTACCACGAACGCCGAGGCCAATCCGGAGCCACGATGATCATTGGGATTCCCTCCGTTACTACTCTGCCTAGCAACCGCGGGAGAAGTTTGATTGGAGGGAAGGCGTACAGAAGATGATACCAGCCCCAAGGGGCCACGAGAGCGTCCATGGCTTCCGCCAACGGATCTCTCGTCCTGGACACAAAGGTCTTTACTTTGTGGTTGAACCGAGACGCCATGAGATCCACATCTGGCGTCCCCCATCTGTGGCAAATCTGGCTGAACACCTCTGGATGGAGACCACTCTCCCTGATCCAGCGTCTGGCGACTGAGAAAGTCCGCCTCCCAGTTTTCCACGCCTGGAATGTAAATGGTGGAGATTGCCGGAACGTGAAGTTCCGCCCAACGTAGGATCAGAGCTGCTTCCGCCGCAGCTTTTGAACTCCTTGTTCTGCCCTGATGGTTCACATATGCCACTGCTGTGGCATTGTCCGACTAGACCCGAATCGGGCGACCTCACAACTTCACTGTCCATTGAGATAGGCATAGCCTGATCGCCCTCAGCTCCAGCACATTGATCGGGAGGCGAGCTTCCTGCGCAGACCAACAGCCCTGAGCAGATAGCTGCCCCAGGACCCCACCCCAGCCTGACAGGCTGGCATCCGTCGTGATTATTACCCAATGAAGGGGCAGGAACGACTTCCCCCGAGTCAGCGCCGGGTCCTGAAGCCACCAGGTCAGAGAGCCCCTGACCTGGGAGTTCAGGCGGATCAGAAGGTCCAAAGGACCATGGGAGACCTGCCCACCGAGACAGAATCGCTCGCTGGAGAAGGCGAGTGTGGCTCTGGGCGTAAGGTACCGCCTCGAAGGTTGAAACCATGAGCCCCAGCACTTGCATACTGAACCGTAATGATGACTGCCGGTTTGACAGTAAGGTTCGCACCGCTGTCTGTAGCGACAGCAACTTGGCCGGAGGTAGGAACACCTTCGCCTGCTCTGTGTCCAGAAACCGTTGACATTAGCAGGTTGATCAACCAGCCGAAGTCCTGCAACGAAGCCATGGTGATCCTCACATTCTCCTCCAGAGCCGAGGCGGACTCCGCTCTCAGGAGTAGGTCGTCGAGGTATGCTACCACCGCAATGCCTCTCTGCCGCAGTAACGCCAGTACTGGGGCCAAAAACTTGGTTGAAACCCGAGGAGCTGAGGCCAGACCGAAAGGGAGTGCCACAAATTGGTAATGGAGGTCCCCCACTGCAAAGCGAAGAAAACGCTGGTGCCGTGGACAAATGGGAACATGGAGATACGCATCCCTGATATCCCCTTGATGGAGGGCGGCCACAACCGAGCGAATTTCCGCGCCTTCACATATCGGTTCAGGGCCTTCAGGTCCAGAACTGGCCGGACCCCCCCCCCCTTTTTCGGAGACCACAAACAGGTTTGAGTAAAAGGTACAGGCACGATCACCCCCTGGTCTGAGAGTGCTTGAAGAGCCCTGAAGAGGGCCTCTCGGCGCCCTTGCAGGAGCCCCAAGTTCAATGGGAAGAACCTGTCTGGGGGTAGAGTGCTGAACTCTATCCTGTAGCCGGGGGACACCACTTCCTTTACCCACCGGTCGGAAATGCGGGAAGTCTAACGGTCTGCGAACCCCTGAAGATGTCCCCCCACCCGAAGCTCGGGTGGGGGCAACCCATCAGGCCGAGGAGGGCTTGTCATCTGCTTTTTCAGTTTTTCGCTGCCACTTACCGGGCCCATTATCTGCTGCGCCGGAGGCGCGAAAAAAACCTCTTCTGACCCGAGGAAGCAGGCCCCTGTCTACGGCAAAATTCTCGCCTCCGGGGGTCCGGGAGGAAAGTGCACCAGTGAAATCTTTAATGATCTCATCCAGTTGTGGTCCTAAGAGACGGCCACCTTGAAAGGGGAGATCCGCAAGGCCTTTTTTTTGACATGTCCCCAGACCATGAGCGCAACCAAAAAACTCGTCTGAGAATGACGGCAAACACAGCCATTTTTGACAACATAGGGAGCAGATCCAGGGCTGCGTCACAGAGGTATTTAATACCCTGAAACAAAAAGTCAGCCCTCTGCAGCGCATCCATCAGGCGACCGCAGTCCAGATCACTGTGAAGCTCCGCCATACACTCAGATAGGTATTTCGCCGCCATGGCAGACGCCAGGGCCGGTCTCAGAGCTGAGCCTGCTAACAGAAAAAGTGCTTTTAACACTGCCTCTGTCCGCCTATCGGCCAGATCCTTAAAAGAGGGGGACCCTTCCAGTGGAATGGTCGTCGCCTTATTCAGAAGAGCTATCAGGGGGTCCACTGCAGGTGACTCCCACTTCTTCAGAAAGCTATCCTCAAATGGATGACGGATGGCAAAGCGTTTTGACAGCGAAAAGGAATGCTGCGGACGCTGCCATTCACGATAGATCAGATGATCAAAAAACTGATCATAGGCGTAAGCCCTAGGAGCCCTAGGGGGCCTGGCAGACCCGCAAACATATTCAGACGTCTGCGACCCACCGTCTTGGTCCAGTCGCAGCGTAGTGCGAATCCCAGAGATAATGGCGGACACCAGCGCTTTTTCGCGCGCAGCCGCCGCCCCCTGGTCCTCCTCTACGTCCGAGGGGGCCAGTTCACCGTCAGATAGCTCTACTGGGGTCCCTGTGACCCCCGAAGCTATCTCTGGGTCAGAGTCCTCCCCTGATGAACAAGGGGGAGGAGGGCGCTTCTTAGGGACCCCTGGAGCGATGCTCGGCTCCACCCGGGGAAGAAATTCGCTAAAAACCGCACGCAGCTGGTCCAAAAATGCCCCTTGCGCAGATTGCGCTGTTTGCTGATTCCTCATCAGCAAGCACAGCAGGGTACTCTGCCATCGTTTTTCCCCGAATAGCAGTTAAATGCAGTGAAAAAAACCTGTTTGAGGCACCCCCACACTGCCGCACACCACCGTCCCACAGAACGCCAGGGAGACCCAGGAGGACTGCACCCGCCGCCACCAGCACCCACAGGAGAGCCCAGCTGTACTTGCTGTTTGCTGCCAGTAAAACTTCACTGAGGACCGCCAGAAGAGCTGCGCCGTCAGAAGCCACACCGTTCCAAAGAGAAAGTAAAAACGTCTGCAGCACGTTTTTACAGCATGCAGGGACTCCAATATGGCTGCCGAGGTCATACACTAGAGGCCAAAACACCTGCTGGGGAACGTGACTACAGCAAAATGGCCACTCTGAGCAATAGAGGGAAGGCACCCTTACTGAAAAATGTCTGCGACCACGGCAAAATGGCGACGATCCACCGCAAAATGGCTGCAGATCGCCACATGGCAGCCAAAATCCCCAAAAGGCGGAGATAACGATCGGTTGCGGTGCGGGGGGAGGGACCCCAAGAGGACCAGGGGACCCCACCAGTGGCTACAACCCAGAAAAGTGTTAGGACATCCGTTGGCCCCCCCCCTCTATGCCTGAAACAGGGGAGAGGGGGGCACTCACTCACCACTCCTGTCGGGCGTAGCGGGTAGCCACCCGTTCGCAGACCTTCCGCCCCTGCCTGGGCAGGATGCTGCTGGCCAAAATCGCCCGAACCAGACCGCAGTCCGGGACCTGGGCGCAAGTGGGGTACACCCCCAGGCCGCCCGCACGGAACGGGCACGATCCGGCGGGACCCCATACCACGGGAGTGGCTCGCATCGGTTGGCCGGGCCGGGGAAAGTACAGAGTCCTGGAACGACCCTCTATGCCCCGGCCGGCTTCTTGATAGCAGACTTCAAATGCTTGATAGAAGGAAAAAAAAAAAAAAGGAACGGTCCCAATCCGGACCACAGATCCCATAAGGGAGCGAGGTCAACTCCTTGCGACTAGGCATTGAAAACTGATGAGCTGAGTTAGGTAGGGGGTTTATGTGGGAAGAGGGGACGGCCCAGCTTGCTTCTTCCCTGCCTAGTTAACTCCTAATAGGACGAGCATAAACCCCACATGTCATGAAGAGCTGCGTCTGTCAGTGAACGAAGGAGAAAAAAACATTTTCTTTGTTTCTGTCACAAAACTTTGTATAAAGTACATTTTCTCCTTCACTGATGGGCACTGATGTGGCTACACTGATGAGGCTAGACTGACAGGCACTGAGGAAGCAGTACAGATTGGCACTGATAAGGTTGCACTGATGATGGGGCACACATGCAGCATTGATGGGCGGCACTGATAAGCAACACTGACGGGCACTGATACGTGGCACTGATATGCGGCACTGATGGACACTCATAGGCGGCACTGATAGGTGGCACAGGTGGGCACTGATAGGTGGCACAGGTGGGCACTGATAGGTGGCACAGGTGGGCACTGATAGGTGGCACAGGTGGGCACTGATAGGTGGCACAGGTGCATACAGCACTGATAGGGGTGGCACTGTCAGGCATCATATATGGGCACAGTGCCATCCCTACAGTGCACTATATTGCCCTTACCTGGTGGTCTAGTGGGGGCTCCCTGGTTGTCCTGGGCGGCCTCCTCATTTCCTCCCTGGTGGTCCTGACAGCTGCATTAGTTTTCTTTTTTAAGGTTCTTTTCCCTCCATTTCCACCTGGTGATCTGGCCAATAACATACCTCCTGTATTAGTGTGTCCCCACTCTGGATGAAGGAGCACAGGGGGCAATTTTGGACAGCAGCATTGTCAGTTTGATGGGAGAGGAGTGTCTGATGTACTAGCAGAATTCTATACACTAATACATTGAAGACAAAATCCAGCTAACACTTTAATCATTTACAGGCACAGTTTTTTTTGTCCTTTAGGGATAAAGGGTTTACACAAAGCTGATCATTCTTAGGACCCCTGTCAGTGGTAAATAGTTTGTCTCTTCCCTTTAACTGCTACATCTGCAGGATAGGTTGTTCTGTTGAAAAACATCAGACTAACAACAGCCCACCAGCAGGTTAAAAAAAACAGCGATTGAATTCTGACAGAATGGAGATTTTCCTACCTTCAGAATACACAGATCAGCATTGATGGCAGGGAAAATCCAACAGGTTTCCATCAATCATGGATCATCAATCACCGTCGCCTGCCACCAGATGCAGCGTGCCGCCATCGCCTGCCACCAGATGCAGCGTGCCGCCGTCGCCTGCCACCAGATGCAGCGTGCCGCCATCGCCTGCCACCAGATGCAGCGTGCCGCCATCGCCTGCCACCAGATGCAGCGTGCCGCCATCGCCTGCCACCAGATGCAGTGTGCCGCCGTCGCCTGCCACCAGATGCAGCGTGCCTCCGTCACCTGCCACCAGATGCAGCGTGCCTCCGTCACCTGCCACCAGATGCAGCGTGCCTCCGTCACCTGCCACCAGATGCAGCGTGCTACAACATCGCACAACAGCACAATTGTCAATTAAGTAACGCAGTGCCGTATCGCAGAAAATGGCCTGGTCATTAAGGGGGTAAATCTACGGGGCTGAAGTTGTTAACAAGGACCGTCTCTATAATGGACTATAACGGTCTATAACATGGACTTCCTCTATAAATCAGGGACTGTCCTTACCAAACAGGGATTAGAACCATGATAGTTCCATTTAGAGGGATGGAAAACAATAAAAGACGGTCCCTATTAATAAGGGATGGTGCCATACATAGGAGTAGTGGGTGAAGGAAAGGGACTGCTCTCCAGGTCAGGGACTGCTCTCCAGGTCAGGGACTGTCTCTCTACCAGGGACTGCTCTCCAAGTCAGGGACTGTCTCTACCAGGGACTGCTCTCCAAGTCAGGGACTGCTCTCATGGTCAGGGACTGTCTCTACCAGGGACTGTCTCTACCAGGGACTGCTCTCCAGGTCAGGGACTGCTCTCCAGGTCAGGGACTGTCTCTCTACCAGGGACTGCTCTCCAAGTCAGGGACTGCTCTCCAGATCAGGGACTGCTCTCAAAGTAAGGGACTGTCTCCACCAGGGACTGTTCTCCGAGTCAGGGACTGTCTCTACCAGGGACTGCTCTCCAAGTCAGGGACTGCTCTCAAGGTCAGGGACTGTCTCTACCAGGGACTGCTCTCCAGGTCAGGGACTGCTCTCCAAGTCAGGGACTGCTCTCCAAGTCAGGGACTGCTCTCCAAGTCAGGGACTGCTCTCCAAGTCAGGGACTGTCTCTACCAGGGACTGCTCTCCAAGTCAGGGACTGCTCTCCAAGTCAGGGACTGCTCTCCAAGTCAGGGACTGCTCTCCAAGTCAGGGACTGCTCTCCAAGTCTGGGACTGCTCTCCAAGTCTGGGACTGCTCTCCAGGTCAGGGACTGCTCTCCAGGTTAGGGACTGTCTCTCTACCAGGGACTGCTCTCCAAGTCAGGGACTGTCTCTCTACCAGGGACTGCTCTCCAAGTCAGGGACTGTCTCTACCAGGGACTGCTCTCCAAGTCAGGGACTGCTCTCCAGGTCAGGGACTGCTC
>BLSH010001996.1:49456-69914 GCA_018402905.1 Glandirana rugosa
CTTCACGTCAACCCACCATTTTTACATGTCATCTCTGTACAAAAAAGGTGAGTGGTTAACGGTGGGAATTCAACGTAATTCTTCGTCTACTCCCTCAAAATGAACGGAGTCAGTGCTACGTAATCCGTATTATTCCTCAAAGGGGGATATTGTCCAAAAATAACAGTGAGAATTACCGGTCGGATATTGGGACTATATTGCCACAATGTAATGTCAATAATTGACCGACGAGACGACATTCAATCCCAATCCCCCACGTTTAATGAACGGAATGGGGCCCGCGACTGTTGGGGTGTGATGCGAATTTTTTTTGACCGAGGATTGAAAAATCGACCGAGGAGCTGTCAGAATCTTGCAATCCGTAATGGAAACCTTGGTTCTGAAACAGCTGGAAGGCCGATGTTTGTTTGCCCAACCCTGCTCTAGGTCAGGGCTTGACAGATTTGCTTTGGATCTAGGAGCCAGCTAAAAAGTTAGGAGCCAGTTTTTTTTAAGCGTAGTGTGGGGTTGTCAGCGCCCGGGGTAAGGCAAGTAATTTGCACCCCCTAACCCTAACTTACAGCAGAGCAGCCAGTTAATAACTGTAATGTAACACCGTTATATCAGGGTTATAGGCTGGCCATTAAGAGTGACAATAAAAACCTGTTATAGGGGGAAACTCCTTATTATGCCTAATGCATCGTGACTGAGGCAAGTAAAACTCCCTCATCTGCTTCTTAATGCAACTTAAGGGTGGCAATTGGTGAGTGGAAAAAACATGTCTCTACTGTACATTTTTACCACCCAACTGCACTTCTAAATGAAGCCTTAGTGACACTTTAAATAAAATTACAGAGGCGTGGCCAAGACCGGCATGTGAGGAAGACGTACTTCTCATAGCTCTGTGTCTGATCCTGTATTTGATCCTCCCCTGACACCTCGATCTCCACGGATCCCCCAAGAACAGCTGGCTACAAGGCTGCTGCACCCTCCAGAGCACCTGGATCCTCCACCGCCGCTCGGCACCAGGGGTAAGACCCGTAAGGGACAGCCCGAGATGACAGGCCCAGAGTCCCAAGATGGCGCCGGCACAGCCGTGGCCCTTACACAGCGCACGCCTCGTGCAGCTGATCGGATGAAGGAGGGGAGCTCAAAAACAGTTAAGAAAGGGCAGAGTAAAGATCAACCGAAGGACATGTTGTATTACGCTGAGAAGCTGCCTGGAACCACACATGCTGACAGGGGGGAGACAGCACAGAACGAAGGGATAGCGATCCGCTCAGTGCAGTTGGAATGGGGGATGGATGTTGATGGCGGGGTAGGAGATTTGGCTGCAGATTCCACCCCGCAAGCCTCTTCGTCTGATGGTCACACAGCTGCAGATGTGCATCAGCCCACCCTGGCACAAATCCTGAAAGCGGTACATGTATGTACAGCCTCGGTTAACGTTCTTAAAGAGCAATTTGGGGGCCTGCGTGAGGAAGTGGCGCTGATCAGGCAGGACCTCCAGAAAGTCAGAGAAAGGGCGACGGCGGTGGAGAGCAGTCAGCGAAATTGAGGATAAGCTGCCACCCATAGTGAGGGAAGCACAAGCAGGCTATAAACTTGCCCAAGAGACCAATAAAAGGAGAGAAGACATGGAAAACCGCCTGCGCAGAAATAATATACGTATTGTTGGTCTACCGGAGAAAACTGAAGGTAAAGCTCCCACCGCCTTCATTGAAAACTGTCTAGCTGAGGTCTTTGGTAGAGAGGCCTTCTCTCCATTCTTTACAGTGGAGAGGGTTCATCGCAATCCGGCCGCCCGCTCCCTCAGGGTGCCCCCCCGAGACCGATGCTGGCACGTCTCCTACACTACAGAGATAGGGAGGCGGTCTTGAGATGTGCCCGGGAACGAGCCAATATTCTATATAATGGAGCTAGGGTGTCTTTCTACCCGGACTTCTCGGCGGAGGTGCAGAGGAGTCGGGCAACATTTGGAAATGTCAAACGTCGCCTACGGGCCCTACAATTACCCTATGCCATGCTTTATCCGGCCAAGCTAAGAGTCACTGCTGAGGGACAGGCCCAGTTCTTCGAATCCGCTAAGGAGGCTTCCGCATGGCTGGACCGAAATGAGCAGGCTCTCCGCCGCCGTCGAGAAGGAGAAGATGGGGACTGAGGTAATAACTATCGCTAATAGTGCTGGGTTCCTATGGTTCATCTGAAGAGTTGAACGACGGATCTCCTTCTCCGTAACCCCTTTGTTTATTCTCTCCAGACCCCTACATAAGTCAATATATCCCCCTAATTTTTTCTTCCCCCTTCTGTTTTGGTTCTTCATATAACTTTTTGTGTCGGGGGGCACTATATTTTCACAAGCGCTGGAAAATTTACTGTGTACGGAATGTTTACTTACTCCTGTAAAGTAATTGCAACTGGCCTAGTTTTGGACTGGGAGATGACGCTACTTAAGTTTTTGCCCTGTTGGCAACTTTGGGCTCTTTGCCTGGCTTCTGTCGTATGGCATTTTGCATATTTGATGAGTTTGCAGAGCATATACCAGAATTATGGATCTCTAAGTGTTGACCGCATTGAAACTGAAAGACATATTGGATACTGCCCACACGGGCTGAGTTCAGTGTTCAGTAAGGCCATGTGGGCTATTTGGTGGACTCCGCTTTTGTTTGCTGGCCACCCTCACAATTTCCTGTGGCATCAACATGCCTCCAGAGCGATTGCTAACTTTGGACCATGGCTGGCACTCCGGTGATTTCATGGAACATTAGGGGACTGAACTCTCCCCTTAACCACTTGCTTACTGGGCATTTAACCCCCCCTCCTGTCCAGACCAATTTGCAGCTTTCTGTGCTCTCACACTTTGAATGACAATTACTCAGCCATGCAACACTGTACCCATATGATTTTTGTCCTTTTTTTCATACAAATAGAGCTTTCTTTTGGTGGTATTTATAATCACTACTGTGTTTTTTATTTTTTGCGCTATAAATGAAAAAAGACCGAAAATTTTGAAAAACCGCATTGGTTTCTTAATTTTTGTTATAAAATTTTGCAAATTAGTAATTTTTCTTCATAAATTATGGCCACAATCTATACGGTTACATATCTTTGGTAAAAAACCCAAATTAGTGGATATTATTTGGTTGGTGTGAAAGTTAAAGTTTACAAGCTATGGTGCTAATCATTGAAAATTGATCACTACTGATGGCTTATCTCATTTCCTGAGACCCTAACAAGCCAGGAAAGTACAAATATCCCCCAAATGACCCCTTTTTGGAAAGTAAAGCAAATGGGACTTTGAATGAGATGCAGATGAAATTGCGTCTCCATCCCTAAATTAATGAGAGAGGAAAAGGAGGTTGGGACTTTAAATGAGGATGTAGAAGGACACTGACCAATGTGCGTTGTACAAAAATGATTGTTTATTAGCCCTCCAAGATCCTGGAAAGCAAGGCAATGGTATGGCACATACATCATAAACAGATTCATTACATCACAACATGCATTGAATGGCAAACATGTATGCGTTTATGGTAATTGGAGTAAAGCAATTTTAGGTTGTACAGAAATAATTGTTTACTGACCCTCCAAGGTCGTGGAAGGCAAGGTAAGTACAATACAGGATAAACAATAATAATTCCATCACAACATAAATTAGTAAAAAATGTATAGCAAACATATATGCGTTTATGCATTTAAAAACTGCAGAAAAGTGCACTACTGACCCCAAACTGCTGCATGGTTTTTTACCGATTGTACCATAAGCTTGTGGATTTTTTGGATTTTACATTGTTTCTGTCGACTTTTAATTTTCAATCATAAATAAAAATTACACTCTATGATAGAGGGTATTTTACACTATGGAGAGTTCCCCCTCCTTTTTTATATATATTTAACTGGAAACTGGAGCCATACCCCTGGGATTGGACGAGCTGTGAGGAGAGGAGAACTGTGCCAGATCCACCTCATTGGACCGTGTGACGTCCCTTCACCCCGCGTAGGTCCGGAGACCTCCCTAGGATAGTGTGACGGGCCCACTCCGGCGAGGAAGGACCACCCTCACCTTTAATATATTCAGGCGTAATATATTCTCCATCTGGTAAGCCTTGATTTCTAACATTCTTGGATTGATTTGGATTACTCCACCATTAATCACGATTCACCATGCTGTTAATCACCACTGCTTTATAAAATTTTACTGCATTGACTACTTAAGACTATCATAATTTGATCCATTTTCCTTGGAGTTGGACTACATTTGTCACAAGTTCACATTCATTGGACTTTTTGTCACCATTGTCTTCATAAATACTGAAAAGCACAATCCTTCATGACTCTTTAATGAGCCCTTATAAGGACGCAATACCCTGCCCCCCATCACTATTATTTGTATTTTATATGTAGAAACATTCACATGTGTTTTGATTTTTTGAAGCACCTATCATATCACTTCATCCTCTTTTACTGATAGCACTGTGGGTATATATGACTATGTGAAAATAGACTTACTTTTGAACTTCATTTATAATTCACGTATTTGGTTGAATCCTGGTCTCCAACTGAGGGATTTAGCGCCACTCATTATTTACCTTTGTCTCATTACGATTTAGTTTGGTCATTAGTTGGCAGCTTTTTCCCCTTATACAAGTCCCAAACCTTCTAGCCTAGCGCGGTTTTACTTTCCATATTTATTTTCCCACAATTCTTTGCAAAAAAAAGTTTTTTTTTCACAAAATTGTCATTGTAACAGGTTTTCTCTCACATAGCATATGCATACCACAAATTATACCCCAAAACACATTCTACTACTCCTCCTAAGTATGGCGATACCACATGTGCTATGTGGGGAAAAAAATGAAACCGCTTTTTTTCCGCAAAGTTGTCCATTTATAAGATATTTCCAACACATAGCATGTGCATAGTAAAAATGACACCCCAAAATACATTCTGCTACTCCTCCTGAGTATGGCGATACCACATGTGTGGGACATTTTCAAAACCTGGCCACATACAGAGGTCCAACATGCAGGGAGTAGTATCAAGTGCTCTAGGAGCATAAATTACACATCTAACTTGTTGACTACCTATTACACTTTTGAAGGCCCTGGAGCACCAGGACAATCGAAACGCCCACAAAAGGACCCCATTTTGGAAAGCTAACACCCCACTGTATAATCTGAGGCATAATGCGTCTTTTGAACGGTTCATTTTTTTCCAGAAGGTTTTGGAAAATGTGGGAAAAAATTAAAACCCATTTTTTTTCGCAAAGTTGTCCATTTATAAAATATTTCCAACACATAGCATGTACATAGCAAAAATGACACCACAAAACAAATTCTGCTACTCCTCCTGAGTATGATGATACCACATGTGTGAGACTTTTACACACCCTGGCCACATACAGAGGCCCAACATAGCATGGGCACTGATGACTGGCACAGATGTGCACTGATTATGCGGAACAGATGGGCACTGATGACTGGCACAGATGGACACTGATGACTGTCACAGATGTGCACTGATGATGTGGCACAGATGGGCTCTGATGACTGGCACAGATGGGCACTGATGACACAGATGTGCACTGAGGCAGCACAGATGTGCACTGACGAGGCAGCACAGATATGCACTGATGTGGCGGCAAAGATGTGCACTGATTATGCGGCACAGATGGGCACTGATGACTGGCACAGATGTGCACTGATGACACAGATGTGCACTGATGAGGCGGCACTGACTGGCACAGATGGGCACTGATGACACAGATGTGCATTAATGCCACGGTGACACTATGGCACTTGTGACTGGCACTGATCCTGATGGGCACTGTGACACTGATTGGCACTGTGACACTGACCCTGATGGGCACCGTGACACTGGCACTGTTTGGGCACTGGTGTTTCCACCGGTGTACAATAAAATATCACTCACGATCAGCACAGAAGCTCTCTCTCCTTACACGCTGTCTCTGTGTGAGAAGGAATAGCCATCAATGAGAAATTATCTCATATGTTTACATTTGAGATCATCTCCCATTGGACACACCGATCGCGTGGTAAATAGCCGCTGTGATTGGCCATTTACTGCGATCTGCAATTGGCTGTGGCGAAGGGACACGACCATCACAAATCTTCCCCGATGCGTGCCCGTGAGGGCGCACAGGGAGCACGCAAAGGGGAGGCCGTTAATTGATGGCTCCCCGGCAAAGTAGGTCCGCGCTGTAGCTGTCAATCAGCTATGGCGCATATCTTAAGTGGTTAAAGAAAAGGGTTTTCAGAGATTGTTTAAAGATGTATAGATTAGGAGATAGTCGGACACATTGGAGTAGGGAGTTCTGAAGGATGGGAGAAGCTTAGGAAAAGTCCTGGAGGTGAGCATGGAAGGAGGTGAAAAAGGGCTAGAGAGCAGGAGATCTTGGGAGGACCAAAGAGAGCGGTTTGGTTGATATTTTGAGACTAGGTTAGTGATGTAGCTGGGGGCATTTTGAATCTTATTTGTTGGGTGAGCGAAAGCCAGTGGAGGGATTGGCAGGGAGGGGTGGCAGACACTGAGCAGCTGGTAAGGTGGATGAGTCTGGCAGCAGTGATCATGATGGACTGAAGGGGGATCCAATGAGGAGGGAGTTACAGTATTCGAGGCGAGAGATGACCAGGGAGTGAATTAGAAGCTTTGTGGTGTCATTGGTTAAAAAGGGGCATATTCTGGAGATGTTGCGGGAGGTTGAGGTGGCATGATTTAGACAGGGATTGGATGTGGGTCTGAAAGGACAGTTCAGAGTCTAGATTAACCCCTAGCACCCTGGCATGTGGGGAGGAACTGATAGTTGTGCTATTGATCTTGACAGAGAAGTCAGGGGAAGAGGCACATGGGGAAGGAAATATTATGAGCTCAGTTTTGGATAGATTGAGTTTGAGGAAGTAGTGTGACATCCAATCAGATATGTTTGTTAGTAAATCAGTGATACATGAGGAAACTGAAGGGGTGAGCTGAGGGGTAGAGAGATAGATTTAGATGTTGTCAGCGTAGAAATTATATTAAAAACCACGGGAAGCTATCAGCTGACCCAGGGAGGAGGTGTAGATCGAGAATAGGAGAGGTCCAAGGACAGGACCTTGGGGGACCCCAACGGTAAGAGGAATAGAAGAGGAGGAAGTTGTGACACTGAAGGTGCGGTGAGATAGGTAAGATTCAAACCAATGGAGAGTACAGTCATGGAGACCAAGGTAATAGAGTTATTTTGAGGAGGAGGGGGTGGTCAATTGTATCAAAGGTGGAGAAGAGGTCCAAGAGTAAGAGTACGGAATACTGTACTGTGACCGTTGGTTTTAGCTGCTATTAAGTCATTTGTGAGTGGTAGGAGAGCAGTGTCTGTGGAGTGTTGCGGGCGAAATTCAGACTGAAGGGGATCAAGAAGGCTATTCTCAATGAGGTGGAAGCTCAGTCAGTTATAGACTAGATGCTCAAGGAGTTTTAAATCAAAAGGGAGTAAGGAGATTGGTCGTAGGTTGTTAAGATTGGTGGGGTCCAGTGAGGCCTTTTTAGGTATGGGGGTGATTAGTGCATGTTTTAAAGGTTTGGGGAAGATGCTCGTAGAGGGAGAGATTGAAGATATGAGTTAAAGATTGTAGGATAGAGCCAGAAGGTTGCTGTAATATTTGCAATGGAACAGGGTCCAGGGGGCAGGTGCTTATATAAGCGATAGAAAACAGAGTTAGGTACCTGGTAAACTCTTTTTCTAAGACGTCTTCTAGGGCAGCATCCGAGAGATAGGCTCTCCTCCCTAAAACAGGAAACCATTATAAAACAATCAGTCTTACCTGCATGCCTCAGTATTATTAAAGCACCGAAGGACTTCCAGTAAGCTAACGCGTCCCCGTAATCCTCTTGTATAAACACATGGGTGGGGACTAGTGCTGCCCTGGAAGACGTCTTAGAAAAAGAGTTTACCAGGTCAGTAACTTTGTTTTCTCGGATCGTCTTCCAGGGCAGCATCCGAGAGGATATCTCAAGCAATACTTACTAGGGTGGGGGTAAGGCCTGAAGCACCTTGGGTCCGAAAGACTGGTCTTGGCTGGACAGCCGGTCAATGCGGTAATGCCTCACAAAGGTACCAAAGCTCGGCCATATCGCTGCCCTGCAGATCTGTTCAAGTGATGCTCCCGCTTTCTCTGCTGCCGGTGTGGCCCAGGCTCTGGTTGAATGAGCCTTGACATTTTCAGGGCCCCTGAGCCCTTGTGATTTATAGGCCATTTGAATGGCCAATCTTATCCATCTGCTTATTACAGCCAGTTTACCGTAGATCTCCCTTTTCTCGCTGCTCATGGATGCAGGCAGGGACGGAATGATCTCTTTTTGTGTTCTATGGAAGCTGGACGACACTTCGGTAAGAATGCTGGGTCTGGAGATAGTATTTTGTCAGTGTGGATCTCATAGTAATGCTCCATCATTGAAAACGCTTGCATTTCACTGACTATCCTGTCCGAAACCAGGGCTACTAGAAGTGTTGCTTTTAGCGTGAGGTATTTGTCCCTAGTTTGCTCCAGTGGCTCGAAAGGTGAGGAAAGGAACCCCTTGAATACTACGGACAAATCCCATGATGGAGTTCTGTTCACTTTCATCGGTCTGGATCTTTTTAGTGAGAGTAGGAACCTCTTGATTAGTAGGTCCTCTGCTAATTTGATGTCTGTGAAGGAAGACAGAGCTGCTACCTGCACTTTCAGAGTGCTTGTTGCCATATTTTTATCTGCCCCAATTGGCCTCGTACCAGGAAGTAAATTTCTTTCTTACTTTTTTATATATGGCCATGGTAACTGGCTTCCTACTTGCCAAGCTGGTGCCGATGACTCTCCTCGACAGCCCTTCCTTTGGCTTGTAGCTTCACCTTCTCAGGAACCAAGCCGAAAGCTTGAAAATCTTGTGACCCGGGTGTTTGACCGGTCCCTGTGTTAGAAGGTCTGGCCGATCGGACAGTGTTATGTGTGGTCACTTGCTAAGGTTCGTCAAGTGGCTGGACCAAGCTCTTTGTGGCCAGAAAGGCGCAATAAGAATTACAGTTGCTTTTTCCTTCCTGATTTTTTGTATCACTCTTGGAAGCAGAGCAGTCAGTGGGAATGCATACGCTAACCGGAAACTCCAGACTTGGTTGAACGCATCTACCCTGATGTTGCCATCTGAAGGGTGCAGCGAGAAGAATCTCAGGAGTTTTGTGTTTGCCCTTGTAGCAAACAGATCTATTTTGGGTGTCCCCCAGATCCCCGTAATCCATGAGAAAATCTCCTGGTGTAATGCCCATTCTGTTTGCTTTACCATCTTTCTGCTTAAGAAATCCACTAGGGTATTGTTTGTGTCCCTCAGATGGATGGCCAAGATCGACCGAATGTTCGCCTCTGCCCATAGTAGAATAGTCTCTGTCAGGGTCATTAGCTGCGGAGATTTTGTCCCCCCTTGTCGGTTCAAATATGCCACTGTCGTGGCGTTGTCTGTCTGGATATGGACGTCCTTCCCTTGAATGGCTGGCTGGAATGCTTCCCCCACAGCCTTTAGCTCCCTCATGTTTGACGAGGCTTGCGACATCTTGGAGCCCTACTTCCCTTGAGTACAGCGGTCCTCCATGTGCGCTCCCCATTCCAGAGTGCAGGCGCCCGTGGTGATCTGCACAGGATTGCTTTGTGGCCATCTGCGCCCTTCTATATAATGAAGTGGGTTGAGCCACCAATGCAGGGATTCTTTGACCGTGTGTGGGACCAAAATAAACTTGTCCAAAGATGATGGATTGCCGTCCCATTGGGACAGAATGTAATTCTGCAGTGGCCTCATGTGGATGTGATGTGATGGCTGGTATTGAGGCCGACATCAGTCCCAGAACTGCCATCCCTCTCCTGATCATTACTTCTTTGGCCCTTAGGAGAGAAGTTATGGCTTCCATGATTTTTTCGACCTTGTCTTCTGTCAAAAATATTTTTGTCTTTTTTGAGTCTAGTATATAGCCCAAGTAGGTTACCCTTTGTGTCACATACCTGACAGGTTAGCCTGACGTGCAGCAGGAAGGCCTCGCATACAACCCCGGCTCAAGGACCACCAATGTTATGAACAGTGACCACAAGAGCTGAGGTGTAAGGGTGCCTGGATCGCCTCTTGTGCAGCTGATGATCTCCCAGAGTAACCAGCAGGTGTAGTCAGCTCAGCAGGCAGAAAACAGGAAGCTGGTGGATGCAGAACTGTGGAGACACTGGATGCGTGGTCGGACTAGTCAGGTTCAGTAACAGATGATCAAGCAGGCACAAATGGCAGGCAAAGAATCATCAGGATACAGGCAAAGGTTTAGCAACAGGATATCAGTCAATATAGAGCTAAGCGGGGTTACAAGACAAGCCGGGTTCAGGATAACAGAGAACAATCGTATTCAAACAAGCCTGGTTAAACACAGGAAACAGATCAGATCTCAGGAGCAGGTAGTCACAGGAACAGGTATGAACTGCAGATCAGACAGCAGAGTCTGTGTTCTGCTGAGATGTTTAAATAAGGCAGCCTGGCATCAATTAGTGGAATCACTCTGCACGGTGTTAACCCTTAGGTACCCCTGCACTGGGTAGCAGGCCCATGACATTGCCCCCCCCTTACGGGCAACTTCTGGGTGCCCAGCAGGTTTCTCTTCTGAGGGTGGCTGCGGAAAAAGGCATTAACCAAGTCCTTAGCATGCACATCCTGTTCAAATTCCCAAGAATTCTCCTCCGGGCCATAGCCCCTCCACTTAATAAGGTATTGTACCTGATTCCTTCTCCTTCTACAGTCCACGATGGCCTCCACCTTGTACTCCTCTTCACCATTGATGGTCATAGGTTCTGGTGGTCTGGAGACTCTATCTGGGAAGGAATCAGGCAATGCAGGTTTGAAAAGAGAGACGTGGAAAACAGGATGGATTTTGAAAGACTCAGGTAATGATAGTTCATAAGAGACCACATTCAGTTTCCTTTTCACTGGGAATGGTCCCACAAATCTAGGTGCCAGCTTTTTGGAGGGGCATGCCAACTTAAGATTTGTGGTTGCCAGCCATACCTGGTCTCCAGGGTGGATGGTCAGTTCTCCCCTTCTCTTCCTGTCATAGGCCTTCTTGTTCGCTGCCAGCGCTTTGGTGATCGTTTCCTGTAGCAGCTTATTGTTGCGAAGAAGAAACTCCACTGTGTCTTGAGCAGCAGGGACTGTAGCATCTGGAATAAAGTCAGGCAGAAAGGAAGGGTCAAAACCATAATTAGAGAAGAAGGGAAACTGACCTGTAGCGGAGTGGCTGGCATTGTTGTATGCAAATTCTGCCAGTGGCAGCAGCGATACCCAGTCATCCTGAACAAAGGAGGTGAAGCAGCGGATATACTGCTCCAATGTCTGGTTGGTCCTCTCTGTCTGCCCATTGGTCTGAGGATGGTAGGCAGACGACAAGGACCTTTCAATTTTGAGGGCTCCACACAGGGCTTTCCAGAAACTGGAAGTGAACTGGACCCCTCGGTCAGAAACAATGTTCATGGGTATCTCGTGAAGCCTCACTATTTACTTGATGAATACCCAGGCCTTCTCCATGGCCGAGGGGGTACCCTTCAGTGGCAGAAGATGGGCCATCTTGGTTAAGCGATCAATTACCACAAAGATAGTTGTACACCCTTCTGATGGTGGAAGTTCCCAGGCTTGGCTTTTGGTGCATATTACACAGGAATTCACATACCTTTTGCAGGTGTCTTCCAGGTCTGGCCGCCAGAACGTGCACCTCAGGAGTTCAAGTGTCTTGTGTATCCCGAAATGACCTGCAAGGGGGTGATCATGGCAAAAACCCAGAATGGTTAAACGTACATTTTCAAGCACAAATACCTTGTCTTTGTTCCAGAGCACTCCCTCACGAAGCGTCAACGCGACCCCTGGAGGGCTGGGAGCACCTGCCAAAGCCTGCTTCAACTGGGAGAGAAGGTCAGTCTGTAAAAGTAAGAAATTACCTTCTGAGAGGATGGTATCTGGTACAGGTGGCTCTCTGGGGTCATCAAACATAGGAGACAGCGCATCCGTTTTCACATTTTTCGAGCCCGGCCGATAGGTGATGTGAAACACAAATCGGGAGAAGAACAGGGCCCAGCGTGCTTGGCGCAGCTTCAAACGCTTAGCAGTCCTGAGATACTCTAAGTTCTTGTGGTCTGTATAGACCATTATGGGATGCACTGCTCCTTCGAGAAGGTATCTCCACTCCTCCAGTGCTGCTTTTATGGCTAACAGTTCCCGGTCTCCAACGTCGTAGTTCCTTTCCGCTGGGGAAAGCTTGTGGGAAAAGAAGGCCACAGGGTGTAATAGATCCTTGGGTCCTTGGTGTTGGGAGATGGCTGCTCCAATGGCCACCTCGGATGCATCTACCTCCAACACATACGGCAAGGATGGATCAGGGTGACTGAGGACAGGTGCCAAAGTATACAGTTCTTTTAAGGTGTCAAAGGCAGCCTGTGTCTCGGTTATCCACTGGAAGTGGAGGTTCTGTTAGTCAGACGTGTGATGGGGGTTATGATAGCAGAAAAGCCTTGGATGAACCTCCTATAAAAATTAGCGAATCCCACAAAACATTGTACCCCCTTTTTGTCAGTCGGTGCAGGCCAATCCAGAATGGCAGAAACTTTCTGGGAATACATCTTGATGCCTTTGGACGAGATCACCAACCCCAGGAATTGGATACTGCGCTGTTCAAATTCGCACTTCTCACCCTTGGCATACAGCCCATGTTGGCGAAGCCGACCCAGCACCTTCCTGACGTGATCCCGATGGGCATCTAGGGAGACAGAAAAAATCAAAATATCGTCCAGATACACAATCGTAAAGATATCAAGGTAATCTCGGAAAATGTCATTAACTAGGTGCTGGAAGGTCGCTGGGGCATTGCAGAGGCCAAAGGGCATCACTAGGTACTCGAAGTGGCAGAACCTAGTGCGGAAGGCCGTCTTCCACTCATCCCCCTGACGGATGCGGACCAGATTGTAGGCCCCCCGTAGATCCAGATTAGTGAACATGACTGCTGATCTCAGTTTTTGGAACAGATCAGGTACTAGGGGAAGAGGATACAGATTTTTAACAGTTATTTTGTTTAAGTCCCTATAGTCCACACAGGGACGTAGGGAATGATCCTTCTTTTCAACAAAGAAGATACCCGCACCTGCTGGGGAGGTAGAAGGTCGGATGAACCCCTTCTTGAGGTTCTCCTGGATGTAGTCTTTTAATACCTCCTGTTCTCGCTCGGGGAGGGGGTAGATCCTGCCAAAAGGGATTTTCGCTCCAGGAAGGAGTTCAATGGGGCAGTCATACGGCCGATGCAGGGGAAGAGCATCCGCCCCTCGTTTGCTAAATACTTCAAAGAAATCATGGTAGTGTTCGGGCACCACTTGTCGCACTTCAGGTTCAGTGTCCATGCAGAACAATGAGGAGGGCGGAGCTAGAGGATCCAGTAGACAGTGTTCTTGGCAGTAGATGGAGTGAAACTAGATTTTCTCTCTGGGGCCCAGTCAATTTGTGGGTTATGTGCCCGTTGCCAGGGTAGGCCCAAAATAACAGGGAACAAAGGTGATGTAATGGCGTAGAGGCTGAGAATCTCCTTGTGTTGGGAGGAGGTCAGTATGGCAAGAGGAAATGTCTCTTGAGTTACAGGGCCGGATTTGATACATGACCCATCAGCCAGGTAGACAGAGAGCCCCCGTGCCTTAACCTTTAAAGGGATGCATTGCTGGGAAGCAAAAGTCAGGTCAATAAAGCAACTGCAAGCCCCAGAGTCAATAATAGCAGTGACTGGCACCTCCCTTTCTGGCAACTGAAATGAAATAGGGAGAGTGAGATGGGTAACATTGACAGAAGATGGAATGTGGTTGACAGAGGATATTGTTCGCCCCTTACGTGTGTTGGCTGGACAGGTGCGTACGTTGTGGCCAGTTCCCCCACAATAGAGACAGAAGTTGTTTTGCTGGTGGTATAGGCATACTTCAGGGGACAGAGGGGGCGTACTAGACCAAGCTGCATGGGCTCCGGTGCTTCGACTGCGGGACTGACTGAAACAGGCTGGACAGGAGCAGGATAGGTGGTAGCTGGGATCTGATGCCTAACCACAACTGGACGCTGCTGCTGGGCAGACCTCTCCGATCACCACTCATGGAGCCGGCGGTCAATTTGGATGGCTAGTGTGATGAGGGCCTCCAGGGTGTTAGGAACTCCTACACATGCCAATTCATCCTTTAGGCTCTCAGAAAGTCCAAAGTGGAACTGGTGTCGTAGTGCTGTGTCGTTCCACTGCGTATCTGCACTCCAGCGCCTGAAGTCCATTGCATAGTCCTTGGCCATCCTGCGGCCTTGCTGGAGCGCATGAAGGGCAGACTCTGCTGTGGAGGTCCGCAGTGGATCATCATAGATCCTTACCATGGCATCAAGGAAGGCGGATATTGACTGCAGCAGTGCGTCATTCCTCTCCAGCAGCTGGTGGGCCCAGGACTGGGGTTTACCCTGGAGCAGGGAGATGATAAATCCCACTTTAGGGGACTCCAAAGAAAATGTTTGTGGCTGCAGGGCGAAGTATAATTGACATGCGTTGCGGAAGGCACGAAACTTTACCAGGTCCCCCGAGAACCTTTTTGGTGCTGGAACTCAAGTTTCAGGGGGTAGCATCACCACTGATGGTGCTGGAGTAGCAGTCCTGGTGGTAGAGGGGGCATCAGTGGTTACTGTGGTGCATGCCGACAGGGTCTGTACTCGCTGATCCAGCTGCTTGTAGCCATCCTGCAGGGATTGGACAGCTTGGGTCAGGGCTGTGAGGTGCTGGCAGATGTCATCTCCGGAGGCCGCCTTCCCACTTGCAGGCTCAGACATGGCTGTCTGATACTGTCACGTACCTGACGGGTGAGCCTGACGTGCAGCAGGAAGGCCTCGCGTACAACCCCGGCTCAAGGACCACCAATGTTAAGAACAGTGACCACAAGAGCTGAGTGGTGTAAGGGGGCCTGGATCGCCTCTTGTGCAGCTGATGATCTCCCAGAGTAACCAGCAAGTGTAGTCAGTTCAGCAGGCAGGAAACAGGAAGCTGGTGGATGCAGAGCTGTGGAGACACTGGATGCGTGGTCGGACAATTCAGGTTCAGTAACAGATGATCAAGCAGACACAAATGGCAGGCAAAGAATCGTCAGGATACAGGCAAAGGTTTGGCAACAGGATATCAGTTAATATAGAGCTAAGCGGGGTTACAAGACAAGCTGGGTTCAGGATAACAGAGATCAATCGTAGTCAAACAAGCCGGGTCAAACACAAGAAACAGATCAGATCTCAGGAGCAGGTAGTCACAGGAACAGGTGTTAGCTGCAGATCAGACAGCAGAGTCTGTGTTCTGCTGAGATGTTTAAATAAGGCAGCCTGGCATCAATTAGTGGAATCACTCTGCACTGTGTTAACCCTTAGGTACCCCTGCACTGTGTAGCAGGCCCATGACACTTTGGCTCGGAGTGAGCTGTGACATTTCAGTGTTTATTAACCACCCTAGATTTTGTAAGTAGGTCATGCTTTCCCGAAAGGTGTCTTCCAGGGAAGTTGCTGACTCCGCAAAAAATAGTAGATCGTCCAGGAATCACCCCTATGCCTTTTAGCCTTAAATCTCTCAGGGCTTCTGCCATGATTTTTGAGAAGATTCTTGGCACAGAGGAGATTCCGAAGGGCAGGGAGGTGTATTGTAGATGCAGAGTGGCTGCTGGCCCCTGGATCGCAAAACGCAGGTATTTCTGATGCATACTTTTTATAGGTACATATAAGTATGCGGCTTGGAGGTCTATTGTGGCCATGAACATTTCCTCCGAAAGAACATGTCTGATGGAATAAATGGATTCCATTCTGAACCTTTTGTATGTTATGCTCCTGTTGAAGCTTTTTAGGTTCAGAATAAGCCTTAGCTTTCCCGATTCCGATCGGAAACAAGTGGGACTAGACTCCTGTCCCTTCTTCCTTTTGTGGAACATAGCACACCACTCCTTGTGTCAAGAGGTTTTGTAGGAACTCCAGTAAGCCTCCTGCTTCATATTTGTTTTTTGGCATTGTGGTCACTAGATATTTTGTAGGGGGGAGGCTGGCAAACTATCGCATAACCTTCTGTTATTGTGCGCAGTACAAATCCATTTGTTGTGACCTTCTTCCATGCTTGTGAGAAGCCTGCCAGCCTGCCCCCCACCTGTCGATCATCATTGTGCTTTGCTCTTTTGGCCTAAGGGTTTAAGGATGAAGTCCCCTTCCCCTTTTTATTACATTGCCAATTTTGTTGACCCCAATTTTGTTGCCAGCGTTTCTTCGCCCCTTGTTTCTCAAACTTTCTGGGCTGACAAAAAGGGGTTTTACCCTGTTTCTTTTTGGATTGCGGGAATCCTTTGTTTTTGGCAGCTGTTTTGTCCAGAACGGACTCCAGTTCGGGCCCGAACAGTAGATCCTCTGAAAAGGGAATCCCCCACAACCTGTTCTTGGAGGCGATGTCTCCGCCCCAGGCCTTTAGCCATAGGGTTCTCCTGGCCGATTTCACAAAGGCTGTCGCCCTTGATGATATCCTCACCATTTCTGCTGAAGCATCTACTGCTCTGGTTAAGGTAGGAATGGTCTGGACTAGCGCTTCTCTAAGTGTACCCCCTTCAAGTAATTCCTGTAACTAGTTCAACCAGATCAGAAGCGTACACGCTGTGCAGGTGGAGGCTATAGCTGGGTTCAGGTTGGCCGCGCCCGCCTCCCATGCTCTTTTTAGCATCGCCTATATTCTTATCCATAGGGTCACTCAAGGTCCCTGCGTCATTAAAAGCCAGATCCATTTTGTTTGCTACCCTGGCCAGCGAAACATCCACCTTGGGACATTTTGCCCGAGCCTTGGTGACTTCTTCCTCAAACGGGTATCTGGGTTTTATGGCAGCCGGCGTAAACAGCTTTTTCTCCGGTTCGTTCCATTCCCTTTTAACAAGATCTTTGAGGTCTTGGTGGACCGGAAACGTTCTGGTCTTTTTGGGCTGCAGCCCCTTTTACATTCTGTTGTGTAGTGTGAGTTCCGCAACTTTTTTCCCCTTGATACTTAAGGTGTTTGATATGGCCCTTAAAAGTGTGTCTTCTGAGGGGAACAGCATGGCTTCTGACTCTGGGTCTTCGTCGTCTGACTCTGAGCACAGCCCTTCCTCCTACTCTGTGTCAGACTCTTCTGACTCTGTTTATGGCTCTGGGAGTCATCCTCTTCCCTGCTTCCTGCTGCGGTGGCTGTCTTACTGGTAGAAGGTGCGCTACCCTGGTCAATGCCCGTAGGGGCCTCCAGTTTTTTATGGCTGCTTGCAATGGCGCAATAGTGCCCTTTATTTTTTTTTTTTAATTTGCTGAGGATGTCTTTGAAGTAGTTCTGCGACTCCTTCGCCACTAGTCTGTCAACACAATTTTGACAAAGCGGTTTCTTCCATTCAGGAGGAAAGCAGTGACAACACGAGACGTATGCCTTGCTAGTGCAAAAAAAGGAGAGAAGGGTAAAGATGGTGAAGGTTTCTACGGGTAACTGTTCAGTAGTTGGAAGGCGGGGTGAAGGAAGACAAGGAGAGAGTGATGCTGATAAGGTAGTGATCAGAAAGAGGAACTTGAGTGTTGAAGAGGTTGCAAGGAGTGCATAGGTAGGAGAATACAAGATCAAGGCAGTTGCCATCACTGTGAGTTTGAAGCATGTGTCCACTGTTTTGGGTCAAAAGCTGAGGTTAGGCTCAGAAGTTTAGAAGTAGCAGGGTGTTAAGATTAATGGGGATGTTGAACTCACCAAGAATGATTGTAGGAATTTCAGAAGAGAGCAAGTAGGATAGCCAGGCAGAGAAGTCATCAAGGAAGCTTGATACCGGTCCAGGGGTCCAGCAATTCTCAAAGAAACTGGAGAGAATAGACAAGTGAGCTTCAAAGGTGAATGGAGGACCTGAAAAGTGGGATAGGAGGATTCCAACTCCACCTCCTTTCCATCCACTAAGCCTAGGAGAGGTAGTCCAGAGGAGGCCACCATGGGAGAGGGCAGCAGGAGAGGGAAAGTCAGATTCTCTAAGCCAGGTCTCAGTAATTGCAAGTAGATTAAGGGAGTTTGTAATAAAAAGGTTAAGGACAGAGGTGAGTTTGTTACAGACAGAGCGGGCATTCCAGAGGGCACAGGAAAAGGGGAGGCTGGTTCTAGGAAGAAGAGGAATAGAAACCAGATTTTGTAGTTTGCAGCCGTTGTTAGAGGAGAGGGGGTGCCGGGTGTGTTAGGCAAAGGTAAATGATGGTGGTCCAGGATTTAGGGAAATATCTTCAGAGGTTAGAAGCAGAAGGGTGAAAGAGGTAATATGGGAGTATGGCTTATATGGGGGGACACGTCCCAGTGTCCTGGAGGTTTTATTAGTATGTGGGTTCAAAATTAGCAGGAGTTGATGAGTGCAGTAATAATGTGAAGACAGGAGTGAGGGTGATATATATAAGTTGTGAAGGAGAGAGAGTTTGAGGGTAGAGTATACAACTGTGAGAAGGAGAAGTAGGGAGTGCATGTTAGAGTGGTGAGATTGAGAAGTAGACTAGGTGAGAGATGAAAAAACAACCAGGCAACTGTCATTTTCAGTAGAAGGTCAGCAATGGCAGCCTCATTATTCAGCACAGGTTTCCTTTGAATGTAGGTCCAAATCTTCACGTATGTGTCCCTATGAACTGATATAAAATGCAATGAAAACAATATGCAAATCTCATATCATCATAAGGATGTGAGGGTCATTCTTTTTCTGCTTTATATTGGATAAATGGAGGTAGATAAAGACTCCCAAGTATGTGTATCGAATATGCCAAGTTCTTCTTTTGCTATCAAACCTAATCAATACAATCATGTCAAGGAAATTAGGGACTGACAATTAGAGGATGAAGAAGACTAAAGCCTCATACACACGCTTAGATTTTCGGACGACAGAACGGCATTTTTGTTGGATGCTAGTCTCATGTCAAAAGTGAGGAGCGTACTAACAATACGAAAATGTTCGTACGACCAAATTCAACGTCAGAAGTGACGTAACGTGTTGAATAGCTTTGTATGTATTTTTTCGTTTCTGTGCATGCGTCGTATTGATCGTACAATTTTTTTTATACGAAAACCGTACTAATGATACGAAAAACGGACGTTGCCTTGACATACTAAAAAAATGTTCTAGTCTGCACATCCAGCCTTTGTCATCCGAATAATCAAAATCAGCTGTCGAAAGGAGCATACTAACAGTAAGAATTTTGGAGGATCGGATGTCGTACGAAAATTCCCGTCCGAAATCCGCATCGTGTGTATAGAAAAATAGAAAAGTGACGGCAGAAAAAGACTGAGTAGTCCATCGAGTCTGCCCCTTATTTATTTATTTATTTTTTTTTTATATATTTTTTTTTTACATTAACCTTGTTGTCTGACTATAGATTTATGTTTATCCCAAGCATGTTTGAAGCCATTTACTGTTGACTGTCTCACAACCTCTGTTGGTAGTTTATTCCAATCATCAACCACCCTTTCAGTAAAATAATACTTTCTAAGATTAGTTTTGAACTTCCCCCCAGTTAGTTTAAGGTCATGTCCCCGTGTTCTAGATTTTGGTTTCATATTGAAAAGACTGCCCTCCTGAACCTTATTCACCCCCTTGATGTATTTAAAGGTTTCAATCATGTCTCCCCTCTCCCTTCTTTCCTCCAGACTGTACATATTAAGTTCCTGAAGTCGCTCTTGATATGTTTTATCCCCCAGACCTTTCACCATTTTTGTTACCCGTCTCTGAAATCGTTCTATTTTATCAATATCTTTTTGTAAGTGTGGTCTCCAGAACTGGACACAGTATTCTAAGTGAGGTCCCACTAAAGATCTATATAGAGGAAACAGAACCTCCTTCCTCCTGCTAGCGATCCCTCTACTGATACATCCCAGAGTTCTATTTGCTTTTCCCACTGCCTGGTTACACTGTTTGCTCATTTTGCAATCATCTGAAATAAGCACTCCCAAATTTGTTTCTTCTGTAGTGCTGGATAACACTGTGCCCCCAATGCTGTACTCTCTAAGCGGATTATTTTTCCCTAGATGCATTATTTTACATTTAGAAATATTGAACTGCAGTCTCCACTGCTTTGACCAATCTTCCAGCAATGCCAAATCATGTTCCATGTTACAGACACCTCCAGGGATATCAACCCTATTACACACCTTTGTATCATCAGCAAAGAGACATACATTGCCCAGCAAACCTTTAGTTATATCACTTACATATAGGTTGAATAGAACAGGACCCAATACAGAGCCTTGTGGTACCCCACTAGTGACTGGTCTCTGCTCTGAGTGAACCCCATTTACAACCACACTCTGGGATCTATCCTTTAGCCAACTGCATATCCACTGAACCACCCAAGGGTTAAGTCTCAGCTTGTACAACTTTTGTATCAGATCATTATGTGGAACTGTATC
>BLSH010001996.1:74967-109461 GCA_018402905.1 Glandirana rugosa
ATTTTTCTATCTTATTTTATAAATGTTTTTACACTCCCCACATGACTGAAAACCCTCTATGACACAAAAATACATTTTCGGTAGGATAGCCGATTAATAGACGACCTAACGGAAATGTCCACGACCTCAGTAGTGTCGGGGGGGGGGGGGGTGAAGGTCGGCCCGTCGGTTGACAAGGTGACCAAAGGGTATCTCGGCTAACCCCTGGTCTTGAATTGGCTAGTAGAGATACGATATAATTGGTGAACGGTTGGTCGGTGATATATATGCCGTCGTCCAGTCGAGAGGACACGCTTGGCACGTACACTGTGACCCGTGCCAATCCAGCAGATAATTAGCCGATAGGATGGCTTTTACATAAAAACACAGTATCTCCCAAAAGTCAGTACACCCCTCACATTTTTGTAAATATTTTATTCTATCTTTTTATTTGACAACACTGAAGAAATTACACTTTGCTACAATGTAAAGTAGTGAGTGTACAGCTTGTATAACAGTGTAAATTTCCTGTCCCCTCAAAATAACTTGGTGCACTGCCATTTATGTCTAAACTGCTAGCAACAAAAGATATAAAATATTTACAAAAATGTGAGGAGTGGTACTCACTTTTGTGAGATACTGTGTGTATGTATTTGTGTGTGTATGTACACACATGATATAAAAAGTCTACACGCCCCTGTTAAAATGTCAGGTTTCTGTAATGTAAAAAATGAGACAGACAAATCATTTTAAACATCAAACTGAAATCTTTTAGGTGGCAGGAAGTAGAAATAAAAAACTAAAATATGGTTGCATAAGTGTCCACACCCCTAAGCTAAAGCTGCACGATTAATCATAATAAAATCACAATCTCCATTCATACACCCCCCCCCCCCATCTCCACCAGGCATTACCGCGATTTTCAGGGCAGTTAATGGAGTCCGTCTTGCGGGGCGACTCAGCGCGACTTGACTGTAATAGAAGTCAATGCAAGTTGCCTGGAATCTCCCCAGGCTCTCCTATCTGGGCAGACTGCCAAGTCTGAGATCATTGCTGATAAAAGAAGCAAAGCGATACTATGATTCTAGTCATCAAAGGAATTAACTCCCATGTATAGAAGAGTTCAGTTTAACCATTTAAAGACTACATCTTTTCTGACATTTGTTGCTTACAAGGAAAAACTCCAGTATTTTCTGCTAGAAAATTACTTAGAACCCACAAATATATATATATATATATATATATATATATATATATATATATATATATATATAGCAGAGACACTAGAGAATAAAATGGCCATTACAGTATTTAAAGTCACATGGTGTTTGGGCAACACAATTTTTTGGGAAGAATGACACTTGCAAAAAAAAAAACACTAAGCAGTGCTGTTAGCCCGATTTTTGTATATGTAAGATGTTATGCAGCGAGCAGAGTGAGTGAGAGAATCGTGATTTTTATTCTAAGCAAGAAAAAAATTGTGATTTTCATTTTGGCCAGAATTGTGCAGCTCTACCTTAAGCTAATACTTTGTTGAAGCACCTTTTTGATTTTATTACAGCCCTCAGTCTTTTGGGGTAGGAGTCTGCATGGCACATCTTGACTTGCCAATATTTGCCCACTTTTCTTTGCAAAAACACTCCAAATCTGTCAGATTGCGAGGGCATCTCATATGCACAGCACTCTTCAGATCATCCCACATATTTTCAATCGGATTCAGCTCTAGGCTCTGGCTGGGCCATGCCAAAACTTTAATCATCTTCTGGTGAAGTCATTCCTTTGTTGCTTTGGATGTATGCTTTGGGTCATTGTCTTGCTGAAAGAAGAAGTTCCTCTTCATGTTCAGCTTTCTAGTAGAAGCCTGAAGGTTTTGTGCCAATATTGACTAGTATTTGGAACTGTTCATAATTCCCTCTACCTTAAAGCGGTAGTAAACCCATCCATTTAGCATTTTAAAAACCAGTTACATTTCCGGCACATGCCGGAAATTTAACACTCCCATTGGTTGTGCTCTAAACCAAACTGTCAAACCATCCAATGGCTGGTGTCATAGCTGATCACATGTGCAGCATCATGGCAGTTTTAGATTAAACAGAGGCCAAGATGGTGTACTTCTGGTGATGTGCAGTGTTTTTGCACCAAACGTATCTTTTGGAATTCTGGCCAGAGTTCAACCTTGATTTCATCAGACCATAACACGTTTCCCCACATGCTTTTGGGAGACTTCCGATGTGTTTTTGCAAACATTTGCTATCCATAGGCCTTGCAAAGCCTTTACAGGTTACCACTTTAGATTTACAGAGGTTATCTGCTGCTAGAATCGCTGCCCATGAGCTGATGTTCACTGTGATGTGTGGGATGATCGTTTGTTTTTTTTATCTTTACACTTTTTTTAAATTTTTTTTTTTTTTCCAGTTACTTTTAGGCATGTGACAGATACTATTTATGGAGAGATCGGGGGTCCAAATCCCTCTGCACTAGCTCTGCATTCAACATACCAAGATCAGTGTTTTTGAGTGCTTTCAATTTTTTTTTTTTTTTTTAACCACTTGCCGACCGCCAACCACATGACGGAGGCTGCGAGATCGTGCACTGTGTCCGGGGGGCCAGGGAGTGGTGCGGCGGACTCGATCTCCGCCGGCTACCCGCGATGCCCCCCCCCGGAGTGAAAGAACGGAGGTCCGTGTATGTAAACACGGATCTCTGTTCTGTGAGATGGGGAAGGGCTGTGATCACAGCCTTCCTCTATATGGAAGCTGTGATCACTCCCCTTCCCCTGCTAGGGCAGCCCACACACAGTTAGAACACGCCCAGGAAACAGTTAACCCTTACAGCGCCCCCAGGTTAACCCCTCCACTGCCAATGGCATTTACACAGTAATCAGTGCATTTTTATAGCACTGATTGCTGTATAAATGCCAATGGTCCCAAGAAAGTGTCAAAATGGTCCGACATGTCCTCCCCAATATCGCAGTACTGCTAAAAATCGCAGATTGCTGCCATTACTAGTAAAAAAAAAAACAAAAACCCCAAAAATGAATTCTCATCTGTAAACGCGGCAACTTTTGCGCAAACCAATCAAACGGTGATTGCGTTTTTTTTTTAATCACAAATAGAGAATACAAAATCGGCTAAAACCGTTGAAAAAAATGTGTGTGTGTGTATATATATATCTATATATATAATTTTTTTTTTTTTTTTTACTTTAGGAAAAAGTAAGAAATTTGTGTTTTTTTGCAATATTGTTGCTCTTTTGTTTATAGCGGCGATCAGAAATGACGCAGCGGTGATCAAATACCACCAAAAGAAAGCTCTATTTGTGGGGAAAAAAGGACGCAAATTTTGTTTGGGTACAACGTTGCACAACTGCGCAATTGTCAGTTAAAGCGACGTAGCGCCGAATCGCAAAAAGTGCTCTGGTCCTAAAGTGTGACATCCTTTGGGGCTGAAGTGGTTAAATGGCACAGTTGACATCCAGGGAAACTGGAAGTGATGTCATGTCATCACTTCTGGGTTCCCATAGCGGAGAGCTGATCAAAGCAGATCCTGGCTTTGTGTGGCTTTCTGACCAGTCAACGGATGCGCTGGCTGGTCGCTCAGGTCTTCTGGTGGGACGGGAGAGCCCAAACAAGTCGCGGGAGAGGGGGGACGTCCGCTCCCGCTGCTTCTAAAAGCAGTCCAGGAGCTAGTTAGCCACTAGGATTGCTTTTACAAGAGAACCGATCACCGACTAAAAAAAATAAGGAAAAAGTTCCGAGATGATGCATCTGCAGGCGGCATCCTGGTATAACCATCTGAAGTCCAGTGACAAATGTGTATGTTGCTGGTCCAGAAGTGTTTATAAAGCATTCCATTTGACATTCACTGAAGGTGAAACTTCTATATGTATGCCTTTTCCATTAGTGCTTGATTTTACTACCAGTACATTTTTGGTGAGAGCCACTGTTTATAAATTTGCACCATACTGAACGAAAAGTGATGCTGTTATCTGCTTTCCTAAAAACAAAACAAAAAAGCGTCCCTAAAGTGGTTGTACACCCAAAGTAAAAAATAAAAAAAACCAAACCTGTAAGGCGAAGGCATAATGAGCTTGTATGCATCGCATCCTAGCTCATTATGAAATACTTTAGAATGAAGCTCCCACAAGGCCACCTGATCACCGATGGGGGAGCTGACATGTTCCCTCGGGGGCTCCATCCGGGTCTTCGGCTCTGGCGCTGTGAGTGGCCGGAACCGAGATGACGTCACTCCCGCGCATTGGTAAAAATTACCTTGGAGAGCATACAACCGCTTTAACACAGCTCCACTGTAACTACTTGCTTACTGGGCACTTAAACCCCCTCCTGCCAAGGCCAATTTTCAGCGCTGCTGCGCTTTGACAATTGCGCTCTCATGCAACACTGTGTTTATTTTACAGTCAATAAACCCTCCATCTTATCCTATGTGTTCATGCACACATAGGCTATCAGCTGTTTTTAGCAGTGACGTTTTTGAGCTGTAAAAAAACCCCACAACCTGAGGGGTATTTTTGGATGTTTTTCAGCTGTAAAAACGTTCAAACGCTTAAAAACGTCCAAAACCGCTCAAAAACGTCAATCCCCATCGTTTTTGGACGTTTTAGACCAATTGGAAAAAAAAAAGCTGGCCCTTTAAAACCGCGAAATAACGGCGGTAATATAACGCTGGTAAAAGCTGAAAACATCCCTGATAAGCTACTGACGTTTTTTTAGCTGTTTTTTTAAAGTCCTGTGTGCATGAAGCCTTAAGGCTTTTTTTGGAACGCCAAAAATGGGTTCAGACGCAAGTTCAGAGGCATTTAAAATGCCAAACAACTTGTAAACGTCACTAAACGTGGTAACTCGCATCTAGAACAATTTCGTTTACAGGTGTTTCCATTCTAAAAACAAACGCTCCTAGACGCAAACGCGGCAAAATGTGGCATGCAAATCGGCCGGTTTAGGCCCTGGCTTCTAGCTGTCAAAAAAAAATCGTTCAGGGGAGGTTAATATAGCATTCCGTTTAAATGGAGCATTAGAAATTACATAGGAGACTCAGTGGGGGTTTCCGGTGATTGGCTGCAGATGGCAGCCCCATTGAAAGCAGTGGTAGTCTTGACCGCTTCCACAGCTAATCGCACCCACTCACATGCAATTGCTCATGAAACAATTACTTGCGAATGATTGGCCCTGGACTCAGATTATTCACAGGTAAATACCGATATACCGGCCTATTAGCATTTTTAAATGAATCGGCTTCAGTTGATTGTGCTGCAAATTAGGCCGATTAATTTATGCACTAGGCCGGTTCACACATTGGCGATCCGACTTCTGTAGAAGTCAATGCAAGTTGCCTGAAGTCGCCCCAAAAGTACTGCAGGAATCTTTTTTTTCTAAAGCCCCATACACACTATTAGATTTTCTGTAGACTTTTGTCTTCAGATTTACCAAAACCATATAATATGAGGTCAAACCCGAAGAGTTTCAATTTGCATGCAATCAAGCAAGGCCCTTGCACTACATTGTTTTGGTAAATCTGAAGACAAAAGTCTACAGACAATCTAATAGTGTGTATGGGGTCTAAGTCAGAGCAACTTGTCACTCCTATTAGAACAAAAATGACAAAATTTGGGCAGCCTGCCAAGTTCTGAGAACGTTGCTGAAAAGAGATACTACGTTTCTACTTATCAAAGGAATGAACTCCCACTATAGAAGAACTCCGTTAACCAGTTAACAACTTCAAGACCGCCCGCCATCATATGACGGCGGCAGTTTGAAGTGGAATACTGTTGTTATGGTAGCAGATAGCTACCGTAACCCCGGTATCGTTTTTTTCAGCCGGCGATTCCGCGTCAGATAAAAGTGGTCTTAGCGGCGGATTCGCCGCAAGATCACTTTTATCAGCGGCGGGAGAGGTGCCCCTCCCGCCGCTTTCCAGTCATCTCCGCCGCTTACCGGACCCGTCGGCAGCGGCGGAGATGATCAGGTCCGTCCCCCCAGTGTCCGTGAGCCGAGTGAGTGACTGAAGCCGGTCACCCGGCTCCATGGCAGGGCAGAAGCGACGTCACAAGTCCCTTCCGCCCAATGGTCTTAAAGGGCCTTTTTTTTTTTTTTTTTTTTTTTCAATGTCATTTTTTTCATTTAAGTTTAAATATGAGATCTGAGGTCTTTTTGACCCCAGATCTCATATTTAAGAGTTCCTGTCATGCTTTTTTCTATTACAAGGAATGTTTCTTGTAATAGGACTAAAAGTGATCAAACAAATTAAAAAAAAAAAAGTGTAAAAATAACAAAGTAAAATAAATAATTAAAAAAGCCCCGTCCTTGCAGGCTTGCGCGCAGAAGCGAACACATACGCAAGTCCCGCCCACATATGAAAACTGTGTGCAAACCACGTGAGGTATCACTGCGATCGTTAGAGTGAGAGCAATAGTTTTAGTGCTAGACCTCTAACTCAAAACTGCTAACCTGTAGAATTTTTTAAACATCGCCAATGGAGGTTTTTATGTTGCAAAGTTTGTCACCATTCCGGGAGCGGACGCAATTTTGAAGCATGACATGTTGGGTATCATTTTACTCGGCGTAACATCTTTCACAATATGGAAAATAATTGGCCTAACTTTACTGTTGCCTTATTTTTTAACAAAAAAAGATTTTTATTTTTTTTAATCGCGCTTGTAAGACCACTGCGCAAATACGGTGTGACATAAAGTTTTGCAACGGCCGCCATTTTATTCTCTAGGGCAGTGATGGTGAACCTTGGCACCCCAGATGTTTTGGAACTACATTTCCCATGACTCAACTACACTGCAGAGTGCATGAGCATCATGGGAAATGTAGTTCCAAAACATCTGGAGTGCCAAGGTTCGCCATCACTGCTCTAGGGTGTTAGAGAAAAAAAATATATAATGTTTGGGGGTTCTAAATTTTATAGCAAAAAAAAAACTGTTTTTAACTCGTAAGCACCGAACTCCAAAAAGAGGCCCGGTCTTAACCACAGTTTCATGCACAGAGTGGCTCGTACAAGCAGCGCGCTCTGTGCATTGTTAATCTACTAATCTCTTCTGCCAGTACCATCCAGTGCGCCTGTCAGTGCCACCTGCCAGTGCCATCCAGTGCCACCTGCCACTGGCACCTATCAGTGCTGCCTATAAGTTCTTCCAATCAGTGCCACCTATCAGCGCCAATGAGTGCCGCCTGTCAGTGCCCAGGCACAGGTAGGCTGCATATGACAATTGTATATAAAAATATAAACATTTTTTAAAAATTGTCATTTTCGCTTTCGGCTTAGTGCATTTTCGGTTTCGGCACCAAAATTTCCATTGATACACGTGCACTGATTGGAGGCTTGTTATGGTGTTTAATGTTTAGTTTAAGCAATTTTCTGTATCACTTATTACTTAACTGTTAGATTTTATGAGATGAAGGGAAAACAAAAAAATCGGCACCATATATCAGCCGCCCCGATTTCTAAATATCGGCATCGGCCAGAGAAAAATCTATATCGGTCGACCTCTATTCACAGGTAATCGTTTCATGAGCAAGTACATGTGGATGGCTGCTCAGTCTTGGAGTACTGTGAGCCTAGCCTGCTTTATGTCACACCCCCGTGGAATTGTTTCAGTGACTAGCTGGACTCCATAGGCAGAATGAAGTGAGTTTCCTGCCCAGAGAACTGGCGATACTGGACCAGGGAGGATGCTGGGCACAGCGCTGGAATGTGGGGAGCGCAAATAAAAATAATAAAAAAAATAAACTTGGTATCCTCCTTTTAATCTGAGTGACAACTTTTTCCATGCCTGGAAACAGACATTTTGTGGTTTTGTCATGCATATTTTAACTTATGGGGTAGTTTCCTTGGAAGGAAAAGTTGCATGATCTGTCATACAAGACTGCCAATTTGTGGACTTTTGAGACTGTATCCCTAGTAAGTTGCAAAGTTGGCAGTTAAGCAGTGTTACTTTTAAATGTTGAAAACAGTACAGGTGCATCAAAAAAAATAAATTAGAATATCATCAAAAAAGTTAATTTATTTCAGTTCAAAAAGTGGAGCTCATATTTTATATAGATGCGTTATATACGGTGATATATTTCAAGCATTTCTTTCTTTTAAGACCCCTTTCACATGATCGGCCCGCTCGGAACCTCCTGTTTGTTTTTTAGGCGGATCCGAGCAGGCCACCCATTCAATTGTATTGGGAAGAGCATGTCAGCAGATATGTGTCCGCTGATACCCGTCTGCCATCCGATCCGTCAAGATCCGCTCAGAACAGGCGCATAGCGATACATTCGCCATCCGTCCAGCAGATCGGATCAGATGGGATCGGATAAAAACTGACATGCAGTCCATTTTCATCCGATCTTCCCATAGAAAACAGCGGGGCTCTGACAGGTCGTCTCTGCACAGTGAGCAGAGACAGTCCTGTCATCCACCGGCTCAACGGAAATCAACAGAGTGATCTCCTGCTGAGTTGGTGGAGTCCGCTGAGCGGATCCGCCCCTTGTGAAAGGGGCCTAATTTTGATTATGGCTTACAGCTAGTAAAAACCCAAAATTTAGTATCTCAGAAAATTAGAATATTACATAAGGTCAATAAAAAAGGGGTTTGATACAGAAATGTTGGTTTACTGAAAATTATGTCCATGTACAGTATAGTATGCACTCAATACTTGGTCGGGGCTCCTTTTGCATGAATTACTGCATCAATGCAGCGTGGCCTGGAGGCGGTCAGCTTGTGGCACTGCTGAGGTGTTATGGAAACCCAGGTTCAGTTCCTCTGCATTATAGGGTCTGGTGTCTCATCTTCCTCTTGACAATACCCCACAGATTCTCTGTGGGGTTTAGGTCAGACAAGTTTGCTGGCCAATAGCAGTGTGTGCAGGTGCCAAGTCCTGCTGGAAAATGAAATCAGCATCTCCATAATGCTGGTCAGCAGAGGGAAGCATGAACCTGATCCATCCTGATTGGCCATGAGGAGAAGCCGGAAGACAATAGCTAATAATTCGCTATTGTCACAGGTGGGTTTGTGGTGCAATGCTCTGCGCCCTGATCCCAACCTTTTTCAAGCCAATTAGAGCCTCAGGCTCTAATCATGTGGCTTGAAAAATAAAAAAAAACTCATACAAACATGATTACAGTGCCCTGCAGGGGAGAAGCGCCCCTAATGGACCGGCCGCTCCTGGTAAGACCCCTTTCACATAGAGCGGACTCTTGTCAAGCAGATCTGCCTGTTCAGCAGGGGATCTGTCTGCTGATACCTGCTGAGCAGGTAGATGACAGGTCTGTCTCTGCTGATGCAGAGCAGACATGGAAACAGCCCCACTGTTCTCTATGGGGCAACTGTATGTAAACGGGACTGCCTGTCCATTTCCATCTGATCCGTTCTGCTAGATAGATGGGGAATGGAATCCCTATCTGTTTTTAGCGGACTGGATCGGATGCAATGGGGTGTAAATGGACACACGTCCATTTACATCAGCCTCTCCATAGAGAACAATGGGTGGTCTGATTAGGCCCGCATGAAAAACAGACAGGCAGACCCGGTCGTTCTGCTTGCGTGAAAGGGGCCTAAGGTCTTTTTCACACCGGGCATACACAGGCGTACCTTTACTGGGATGCACAGATGTTCCGTGCATCTCTGTGCAGGCAGTCCCATTGATGTCATTTGGGATGTAGCACTTGCAGGAACAGAGCCGTTGCTCCCAATTTTATATCCATGTAGGTTAACCCGCATGCATGTCCCTGAGCTCACACTGTCTGCGTTCGGGGTCATGTATCCACATGGATATCAGATTGGGAACAGCAGCTATGCCTCTGCAGCCATTGCATCCATTTGACATAAATGGGACTGCCTGTACGGATGCATGGAACATCTTTGCATCCCTGTGCGGGTATCTTATCAGTGCCAATCTGTACTGCCTCATCAATGCCTGTCAGTCTAGCCACATCAGTGCCCATCAGTGATGGAGAAAATGTACTTTTACAAAGTTTTGTGACAAACTAACTTTTTTTTTTTTTCCACAATTTTGGGGGTTTTTTTATTTGTAGCGCAAAAAATAAAAACAGCATGGGTGATCAAATACACCAAAAGAAAGCTCTATTTGTGGGAACAAAATTATAAAAATGTTGTTCGGGTACAGCGTCACACGACCGCGTAATTGTCATTCAAATCGCAACAGCATTGAAAGCTGAAAATTGGTCTGGACCTGAAGTGTTCTAAGTGCCCGGTATTGAAGTAGTTAAAGTGCAAGTAAAAGGCTGCATGTTTGAAAGCAATAATTGATAGTAGTTTCTCTTTAAGATGTTTGAAGTGGTGGGCTTTTATGCTGTGCTGCCACATAAATGGGTAAAACTAATGCTCCCAGCACCGTGACCACACTTGCCACACTGTCACCCACAGGAGCTGTTAAGTCGGACTCCTGATTACATGGTCACTGTGACAGCCAATCACATAATTGGGAACCCTTTAACCCCTTGCTGCCCATGTAACACATGAGCAGCAGCAAAGAGGCTGTGCTTTAGCTCCCATGCCCTGCTTATATGCGTCCATGGGCACTTAAACCTTCTGTGCAAATAGTGCACTCATTGAGTAAATACTACCCATACCTCCCTTGTAATGAAAATGTCCCTGCAAGGTTGACCTCTTACTTCCCATGCACACGGTGGCTCCATTTTTATTATGAATGAACCATACTCTGCTGACTGGCTGGAAAGAACAGCTCATTCATAGGATTAAATGATGTCACAGTGCTCATGCACAGTAAGAGCACCTGATGAAAGCAGTTTTGTTCCTGAGGCTGTGCAGCGGCGAGGATTTACAATAAAGCCCACTGGAATGGGGATAGTGGCAAGTATTTTGCTAGATGGGCTGCATTTAGGTGTGGGACATTGAAGTGTTACTAAACCCAGGATTCACTCTATCTGGTCTCCCACAGTACACAGAACATTGGAAATGCAATTATTTTAGTAAATCAAAACCGCTAAATACCTTTTTTCTCATCAGCAGTAAACAAGTCTTGTGACTTTGCTCAGTGACTAGCCCGAACACTGGTTACAGCTTGTGAGAGGAGTTTTCATTCCCCTCTGACTGTCCTATGAAGCTGCATGACTCCTGACCCTCTGTTTTGACAGTACTTATTGGCCATGCGCCGATCACATGCACGCTCCCAAAAAAGAAAAAAACCTTTAGCGATATACACCAAACTGAGCATGTGCAGAGTGCTCCCAAGACTGTATGACGAGATGAATTGGGGACTGTGGAAGAAGGGGAGGATCAGAGAAGACAGGATCAAATAGCATTTTTATGCAATGCATTAACACTTTAGTCTCCAGAGTGAGAACGATTGTGCATTACTGCATATACAGACTGATTTTACTGTTGTGGGTTTAGTAACACTTTAAAAGATCTCTGTACTAAAAGTTTGGTGGTACTTTAAATGTTAATTGCCTTTTTCTACAAGAATCTGTCTAGACAGCTTTCTTTAAACTACAGGAAGGAAATATATATTATAGTACACGCAATTTAGGTTGCTTGTTAATGCTTCTTTTCTAATTTTTTTTTTTTTTTTTTTTACAGGGATGAGCCAGACCAGATTTCGGATAGGGGATCAAGAGTTTGACTCATTACCTGCTCTACTGGAATTTTATAAGATACATTATCTGGACACTACCACTTTAATAGAACCTGTTTCTAAGTCTAAGCACTCTGGAGTGATCCAGAAGCAGGAAGAAGCAGAATATGTACGGGCTCTTTTTGACTTTAATGGCAATGATGATGAAGATCTACCATTTAAGAAAGGAGACATCTTGAGAATCCGGGATAAGCCTGAGGAGCAGTGGTGGAATGCAGAGGACAACGAAGGAAGACGGGGCATGATACCAGTGCCTTATGTGGAAAAGTACAAGCCTCCCCCAACTTCCGGGTCTGCTCTGATTGGAGGTAACCAGGAAAATTCGCATCCGCAGCCACTGGGTGGGCCGGAGCCAGGGCCCTATGCTCAGCCCAGTGTCAACACTCCGCTGCCTAACCTCCAGAATGGGCCCATTTTTGCCAGGGTTATCCAGAAGCGAGTCCCCAATGCCTACGACAAGACAGCCTTGGCTTTGGAGGTATATAATGGGGGCAGCCATGAAGGAAAATTGTATTTTCAAATTGATTTTCCTTTCAATTTCAATCATTGTTTAGGCTTAATTTAAAAGCAGTATAGATTATTTTACTGCAGACTGAAGTATGGGCGTTTAGGAAAAGCATGTTATGAGATTTGTTGGTTTTGCTATTTGAAACGGATATTCAATTCTTACTATTTTTGCTTTCCAGAGATATTTTCTAAAAAAGCATCCTGGTTTTTAGTCAGTTTAACATAACTGTCATGTTTAATATAACTTCTTAAATGTTAGATGCCTGTACCTTGACAATACTTGTACTTTGTACAAGAATAGTTATGTATAAAAGTGTGTTTTTTTTTTTTGTTTTTTTTTTTTTTTTTATCCTTCATTTTCATATTTATTAAGACAGAATATTTCCATGAAGGAAAACCCTGTTTGTGGATATGGCTCCATATATAACTTTCCATGGACCAATCCATCAACATGCTGTATGCAGTGCAAATGTAGTCCTGGTGTGTGCCCTTAAAGAGGAGCTTCAATCATATTTGTAAAAATTAAGTCAGCCCTGTGCCCACTGCGCATGAGAGAGCCGCACTGTACATCGTGAATGGTCCTGCAGTCTTGTGGACCTGTGATGTGTCTCAGAAGACTGCAGGAAGGGGGGAGCTTCTGCTTGGATCACCTTGGCTATATCCGAGTGGAAGTGGCAATGAGTACCTGTCAACATCAGGTAGTCTGCAGGGGAGATTCTTCTATCAGCTGTTTAGCATGCTTTTAGGAATATTAGATTTATTTTGTTCAGCTGAACAAAAAAAAAGTATAGAAGCGTATGGCTGCCTATATTCTCAACTGTTCATCTAAAAAGGTATTCCTCACATAGCTCTTGTCTTGTACTTTGTGCACTTTGCACATTCTTAATTTACGTCTACAGATAGTACAAAATATCCAAAGGATTGAATAGACAACACACAATGTTTGTACTTGTCCAGCTCAGAAGATACTGACAAGCAACTCACTTTATGGGCGATACCTTACTGTATGAGACAGGTGAGTGTAAGACAGGCAAGGGCCTGGGGACACAGAAAGCACCAAAAGTGCAGTTACATTTTATAGTGGTTGCAAAGCTTTAGCATGAAATATGAACAAAGCCTATCCTTCTATAGTGTGTACTTGTCTCAGTCCAGAGCATGAAGTGTAATTTCTGTCTGATGCCTCCTTCCTCTATCTGTATGAGTCACTTCTGACAAGCAAAAGGTGACAGGGAGGGTGTTCCAGTGCACACAGCTTGTGATTGACAGCCTCAGCTTTGTTCCTTTGTGCTGTGTTAAGGGGGAAGGAGCCCTTCCCTCCCCTCCAATCAGGACTCGGCTACCCTTGCTGAGATCTACAGGGTGTAACGGCTACACACCCCCTGCTTTCTGGATGCTCAGACAAGCTGTATAAGTTCTGCAGTTTGGCTGTAGAGAAGAGGACTGTCACTAAATAGGTCCAACTTATTTGGGAGGTTTTGTTTAATCTGAGTATTACCTGAGGATAGTCACTTCACTTGGTACATTAAGTGCAGTAAAATTTTGACAGCTTGGCTTTCATGGAATGTAATTGTACAGACATGAAATGTTAAAGAAACATACTTGATCTTGATACTCCAGTCTTATAGTATGAAGCCCAATAACAAAATGTCAGTATATTGCAGCTGACTAATCCTTAATCAGTTCAATGCAAGGCACTTTTACTTCCTTCCCGCCCAGGCCAGTTTTCATCTTTCAGCACTGTCACACTTTGAATGGCAATTGCGCGATCATGAAACGATGTACCCATATGAAATTTTCCCTAATCTTCTTTCAGGACAGCCACCTCCTAAGAGACCTTGGCTCCTCCCTTCACAGGAAACACTGCCTTCGCTTCAAGATTTAAGCCCCTCCTGTTCCCCTGGACCTTCAGTTTTTCCTCTGGTGGGGAGACATCGCTGGAAACAACCAAGGCTGATCAGCCCGGGAGGTTGAAGCCGGTTTTCACTGGGGTGGAGAAGCTCTCCCCCCATCTCTATATTTTGGCAGAACCTTGGGCCTTGGGGAAAGGTCTGCTGCTTAGCCACCCCAGCTTCTCCTGAGGGTAGGAAAGAAGCTTCGGGAGCCCGCTGTCCAGTGGGGCATTGCCGGAGGTGCACCAGTCCCCTCCACGTTCTGTGTGGCCAGTAAATGAGCTCGAGGCTGGGCTGTAGGATGTGGTGCCGGCAGGTCTGGTGGAGGTGTGCATTTCTGCTGTGGCCACGGTCTATGAGAGAGGGCAGGCTGTGGCTGGTGCGAGCCTGTAATGCTAGAGGGTCAGCAAGCGGCTCAGAAAGGCGGGATCATCGCACTCCTCAGCGGGAGATGTTTGGGACAGAAGCGGCCCAGACTACTCCTGGCAAAATGCCAGCACCTGCCCACTCAGAGGTAAGTGGAACCTTGGGGTGAGTGTTCCCTTACGTTTTTACCCGAAAGCTCCACAAGTGTAGACTCCTGTTGGTGGTTCAGGGGTTAGGAGGTGGTCCCCGGGACCCTGGTGGTGGTTGATCCTAGGGACACTCCTGGTGACACTCTGCATGGCTTTGCAATGTTTTGAAAAGATGAGCTGGGGGACTGTAACGGCCAGCATGCCTTCTGGCAGTGAGCCTGTACAAGGGCAATATAGAAGTGGCCACCTGTGCAGTAAGCCTGAGGAGCTACAGTGCCTAGCATGACTTTCCCCAAGCTAGCCAGCTCAGCAGAGTATTGCACCAGCCCTGCCAGTCCGCTAGTGGAATGGTACCGGTGGGGGGGGTGAAGCAACCATAGCTCACAGGTGAAGTACTCCTCAAACACTAGAGAGTAGCTGAGGAGGGGCAGGTTAGCGGAGCTCAAGCTGGAGGACGTGGTGACGTCAGGTCCAGTGGAAGCATGCACTTCTGCCAGGGATGCGGCTTTCGTTCAGCTTGCAATCTGAGGGCGGACTGCTGCTAGCCGAATGCCACTGCCAGACACTCAGAGGTAAGAGGAGCCCTGGGGTGAGTGTTCCCATCCATTTTTACCTGATAGCTCCACAGGTGTAGACCCCTCTTAGTGGGTCAGGGGTTGGGAGGTGGTCCCCGGGACCCTGGTGGTTGGTACTAGGGACACTCTGCTTGGGAGCTTAGCCTTGCAATTACTGCAATAGACTGCAATTCCCAGCATGCCTGCTGTACAGTGAGCCGGAGCAAAGGCAATGTGGAGCATGCCATTTGTGCAGTAAGCCTGGGGAACGGCCAGCATGACCTTCCCTGGGCTAGCCCTGGCCCTGCCGGTCCTACTTTCAGCTAATGGAGGGGCACCGGGGGTGGGGGGGGGGGCGGGGAGTGAAACAACCATAGCTCACAGGTTAAATACTCTGACGGCCTGTGCAGTGGTGGAAAACTTCCTAACAGACTGCGTTGAAACCACTTGTCGGCCTTCACTCGTGAAAGAGCCACCCCCGAACACTAGTAAGTAGCTGAGAGGAGCAAGTTAGGCCGTGTAGAGGCCAGTGAGGGAGCTCAAGCCGGTGGAAGGCGTGAACTTCTGCCAGGGCCGCAGCTTTCTTTTCCAGCCACGGTCTATGAGAGGGGGCTAGGCTCTGGCTAGTGCAAGCCTGGAACGCTGAAGGCCTCAGTAAATGGTTCAAGAAGGCAGGGCCACTGCACTATTCAGTGGGAGTTGCTCGGGGCAGAGGTGGTCCAGTCTGCCCCTAGCAAAATGCCAGCGTCAGCCACTTGGAGGTAAGAAGAACCCTGGAGAGTGTGTTCCCTTCCTTTTTTTACCCGATAGCCCCATGGGTATGGACCCCTCTTGGTGGTTGAGGGGTTGGGAGGTGGTCTCTGGGACCCTGATGGTGGTTGGTCCTAGAGACACCCCTGGTGACACTCTGCTTAGGAGCATGGCCTTGCAGGGGTTTTAAAAGATATGCTGGAGGACTGCAATACCCAGCATACCCTCTGTACAGTGAGCCTGAGTAACGGCAATGCAGAGTATGCCATCTGTGTAGTAAGCCCGAGGAACGGCAGTGCCCAGCATGCTCTCGGTGCAGTAGGCTTGAAAAACTGCAGTGCCCAGCATGATCTTCCCCAGGCTAGCCCTGCACCAGCTCATCAGAGTATTGTACCAGCCCCCCGGTCCTTCTGCTAGTGAAGGGGGAGGGGGGGTGAAGCAACCATGATTTGCAGGTTAAGTACATTGACGGTCTGTGCAGCCAGGGAAGACTCCTGACAGGTGTGGAGTTGAATCCACATGTCAGCCATCACCGATGAAGGAGCCACCCCTTGAACGCTAGTAGGTGAGGGGTCTGGGAAGGTCAAGTGAAAGCAATCAGAGAATGGTAAGATCTGGAGAGGAAATCCTTCCTTTCACAGGCCTGGAAGTGTAGTTTTCCTTTCATGGAAGACGCTCCCTCAGTCGGTAAGGTACCCAGACTGGATGCAGTAGTCTATCAGGTTTTCAGGCATACAGACCTTACCCTAGAGAGATCTTTTGTACAAGATGGATCTGCTCTAGAAGGATACCTGAAGTTCCACCCTGGGAGGCAGGGACTGGGGCAGAGAAGGTCTGGTTGTCCTTTTTTCCAGAGGTGGGGAGTCATCCATACCACCCTGAGAATCCAGGAGAAGAAGCCGCTACCACTCCATGAACGTGTCTGCTAGACCAGGGAAGGCATGTTCTTTCAGGTCAGATTCCTTTCCCCACGCAATTTTACCAGGACATTGCGGCTCAGGGGCGTTCAATAATCGCCTATCTGGGTGACCTGTTCCTATTTAGCCTCAAACCAAGGGGTTCTCAATCCAGAAGGGTCTAGCATGGAACCTCCCCAGAGGCTGGCAATCAGGGGAAACCTTTGTCGCAGGGTCCGTTCGGCTGTCCCCAGGCGGTGTTGTGCAATCTCACTGTGGGCTTCTGAGGAAGAGTTGCTAAAGAGCAAGGGCCTCTCAGATCGGTTGGTGTATCTAAGTAGCAGGAAAGAGGAAGCATGCTCCATTTACCGGGACACTGAGATGTTTCAACATGCACCTCAGAAGGCTCTTCGAATCAGGGCCCCCTTTCTAGTAATATCTCCGTACCAGGAGGTTTTGGAAGAGAGTCCGGCTCTGTGCTGACGGTGGTCTCAAGTCTCAGAGGCTTAGGAATGAGTTTGCCATCTTTCTGTTCGAAACGTGGATAAACAGGAACTGAATTTTCATAAGTTGTATCTTTAGTGGGTTGTAGTACCTTTTGTCAAACACTAAAGGTTGCACCTGTTAGCCTCTAAGGATCAGGCCTTAGGGGGAAAAGGGTCCTGCAAGCGGTGATCCCACCCTGGGGTTAGGTGCTCGTTTTATCCTCTGAGGTGGCTGTCCTGAAAGACTATTAGGGAAAAACTGAGTTATGTACCGATAACGTCTTTTCCAGGAGTCTTTCAGGACAGCACCGTTACCCACCCAAAAAAGATGTATTTGCAATAAGAAGTCCCTGACAGGACAGTCAGCTGTCTCCCCAGCTGGCCGGAGGTACTTTTGGAAGACTGAAGGTCCAGGGGAACAGGAGAGTTTAAATCTTGAAGCAAAGGCGGTGTTTCCTGTGAAGGAGATCTGAGGTGGCTGTCCTGGAAGACGTTACTGGTACGTAACTCAAGTTTTTTTTTTTGTTTGTTTTTTTATATATATATTTTTTCCCACAAATAGAGCTTTCTTTTGAGCTTTGAGCTTTTCTTTTGGAGCTTTCTTCACTGATGGGCGTGGATGAGGCAGCACTGCTGGGTGCAGATGAGGCGTCACTGAAAGGCACCACTGACTTGCATGACTGGACATAAATTGATATCACTGATGGGCACAGACTGGTATCACTGATGGGCGCTGTTGGGGCTGCACTGATGATCAGTGCCCTAATTATCTCTACAGGTCTCCCCTGTGAGGAGATGCTGCTGATCAGCTCTCAAACTGTCAGTGTGAGGTGAGGAGAGACGATAAACTGCATTTCCTTGTTTACATGTGATCAGCTGTGATTGGACACAGCTGATAAATGGCTATCTCGCACAGAGATGAGGGTCGTGCCGTGTCTCAGTAACACAGCGCAATCGCCGCGCTACGCACCCTCGCGGACACGCAATAGCGGTGAGACTGGAGTGATTTGCCCCAGAACAGAGCATCGATTGCCTATACGGCAGACGAGAGGTAATTTTAAATATGGTGGCTGCATTGCTTTTTGTTTTTTTTCCACCTAAACTAGCCAGTAACACTACCTTTCTTAGGGTCTCTACTCTGGGTGGTGGAGTAACAGAGCCACGTTTTGGAAAGCAGCCATGTTATGGGGAGAGGGTACTGTTGGATGCACTAGTAGATTTAGATGGACTTGACTTACAAATTAAAGCCAAAGTGCAGCTAACCCTTTTTAAGCAGTTAAGCCTCATACACACGGGCGTCTGTGAAAAAATAGGCAAAACGTCGGGTCCGACGTTTTGGAAAAAATCTGCATTTTGCATCGGAGTTAGTGAGCGTTGGCGTCAATAGGCGTTTTTTTTAAAGAAAAAACGGTCCTCTGCGATTCAACCTAAAAACGCCAGTACGGTGTTAGCGGGCGTTAGTGAGCGTTTTGCCCATTGGCTTAAAAAAAACGCTACAGCCTCAGAACGCACTGGTCCTGCGTTCTAGAAACCACTCACTAACGCCGACGCCCTCTACTGCTCACAAACGCCAGCGTTTTTTGAGGGCCATTGAATAACATGGAGAGCTGCAAAAAACGCCCCTTAACGTGGCGCCAAAAAATGCACGTGTGTATGAGGCCTTGAAGTAATGTTTGTTTTTTCCCCTTTTGGGATAAAGGTTTTACATAAATTAGTAAAAGCTGACCAATGGAAGCACCCCTGTAAGTGTTAAAGGAATTGTAAAGTCAGAAGGTTTTTTTCTTAATGTATTCTATTCTGTGTGCAAAATACTTACCTGAGCCCCATCACTGTCCAGCTATGTCCACGAGTGTCTTGGCCGTCCGAGACTCTCTTCTGATTGACTGAGACACAGCAGCGGCGTCTTTGGCTCCCGGTGGTGTCAAAGTCAGACAGCCAATCAGGATAGAGGGGGTGGGGCCAAGCCACAGCTCCGTGTCTGAATGGACATGGAGCTGTTACTCGGCTTGGGTGCCCCCACAGCAAGCAGCTTGCTATGGGGGCACCCAAGCCAAGTAACAGCTCCCTGTGTCCATTCAGACACAGCTACGGCCTGGCCCCACCCCCCTCTATCATTTGAAAGGAGGGAGGGGCCAGGAGCACAGAAGAGACATCCGAGAAGGTGGATCTGGGCTGCTCTGCACAGAGCAGATAAGTAGAACAAATTTATTTTTATTGAGAAGACTTTACAATCACTTTAAATTGATTTTTTTTTCTATTCCTGTTCTGGTGACAAATCAATATTTTGGAATTTCTTTTACTTTTGATAACCGTGGTGAGGACAAATGTCTCTTATGGCCACAGACTGCAATAAAAACCTGACAGGAGTTCTAATCCCTCTCCACTCTATTGAAAATAAAAAAAGGTTTGCCTTATACTGTTTATAGCACAGGAGGTTTAGATTTTCATAATTTTACTAAATTGTATACCACAATCATGTTACATTTCTAAGGAACATTCCATAAAATGAAAGAAGTTTTGTATAAGAACAAAGCAATACTCATATTTTTACAAGAACGTCCTGCTATCCATGCATCCATTTTTCAGATTTGTTTTCAGACCCTGTGACTTAGTAGTTTGAGCCATTGGTAGATGAAGAGGTTTTTTAAATGAGTATGCTAAGATAACTGATTCTAGACCTGTATGTGACCTTTTTATAAAGATGATGAGTAGCTCTTAGTCATTACACAGTTGATAGTGTCTAAGTAGCTAGAAAAAGAAGGAAGTCCCTGACTGTAATGTTTTATGCACAAATGGGTATTTTCAATCCTTTATTCATATGAGGTTTGGAAACTCAAAGCTACAGATGGCACATGAGATTCCAAGTTGACTCATGTTTATATCTGTACTATTTCTAGTTGGACATCCTATTGTTTCTGCCTAATTTTACAGACAGCATTAAAGTGGTTGTAAAGGCAGAACGTTTTCTTATCTTAATGCATTCTGTGCATTAAGATAAAGCCTTCTGTGTGGAGCAGCCCCCCTTACTTACCTGAAGTCCCTCCCTGTCCAGCAATGTCCACGAGTGTCTCAGCCATCTTCCTGATAGGCTGATTGGCTCCTGCTGCTGTCAGTCAGCTAGCCAATCAGGAAAGAGAGGAGCCGGGTCAGGGCTTTGTGTCTGAATGGACACGGGGAGCTGTGACTCATTTGGGTGCCCCCATAGCAAGCTGCTTGCTGTGGGGGCACTGCATAGGAGGATCACAGAAGAGGGACCTGAGAACTGGAGGATCCGGGCTACTCTGTGCAAATTCACTGCAACAGAGCAGATAAGTATAACATGTTTATTTTTATTGGGGAAAAAACTAGACTTTACAATCACTTAAAGTGGATGTAAACCTGATTCATGAAATTTGAGTTGGACATGTCTATCTGTAGTGTTTTCTTATCTTTCTTTAACCACTTTAAGACCGAGCCTCTTTTTGGAGTTTGGAGGTTATCAGTTAAAAACAGGTTTTTTTTTTGCTATAAAATTACTTAGAACCCCCAAACATTATATATTTTTTTTTTTCTAAGACCCTAGAGAATAAAATGGCGGCCATTGCAAAACTTTGTCACACCGTATTTGCGCAGCGGTCTTAAAAGCGCGATTTTTTTTTTTGAAAAAATTCAGTTTTTTTAGTTAAAAAATAAGACAACAGTAAAGTTAGGTCAATTTTTTTCCATATTGTGAAAGATAATGTTACGCCGAGTAAAATGATACCCACCATGTCATGCTTCAAAATTGCGTCCGCTCGCGGAATGGCGACAAACTTTGCAACATAAAAATCTCCAATGGCGACGTTTAAAAAATTCTACAGGTTAGCATTTTTGCGTTACAGAGGAGGTCTAGGGCTAGAATTATTGCTCTCGCTCTAACGATCGCGACGATACCTCACATGTGTGGTTTGCACACCGTTTTCATATGTGGGCGGGACTTACGTATGCGTTCGCTTCTGCGCGCGAGCTCGCAAGGACGGTGCGCTTTAAATTTTTTTTTTTTTTTTTTTTTTTAAATTATGTATTTTCCTTTTTAATTTTTATTTTTACAACTTTCTTTTTAAAAAAAAAAAATTTTGATCACTTTTTTTCCTATTACAAGAAATGTAAACATTCCTTGTAATAGAAAAAAGCATGCCAGGACCTCCAAAATATGAGATCTGGGGTCAAAAAGACCTCAGATCTAATTTTTAGACTAAAATGCATTACGGCACACGGACACTGGAGTGAGAGGACCCGATCATCTCCGCTGCTGCCGGTGGGTCCGGTAAGCGGCGGAGATGACCGGAAAGCGGCGGGAGGGGGGGCACCTCTCCCGCCACTGATAAAAGTGATCTCGCGGCGAATGCGCCGCTAAGATCACTTTTATCTTGTACAGAATCGCTGCCTGAAATAAAAGATACCGGGGTTATGGTAGCTATCTGTTACCATAACAACGGTATTCCACTTCAAAGTACCGCCGTCAAACGACGTACGGCGGTCCGGAAGTGGTTAAAAAGCTATGTCCCATAGCTGTCTCTTCCTCTGAATCTCTGTTATCAGCCTGATAAGTTCTCATACATTCTGGGAGACGGGACAGAGAATTTAGAGACGGAGGAGGTTGCTAAAAATAGATTAGCAGCCAGCTAAACAATTCAGACACAGCTCTGCATGTATGGGAAGGGGGTGGTGTGTGCCTTTCCTCCGATCAGCATTCGCACAGTTTCTGTGTCTCTCAGCGTCTAGCAATCCTCTCCTCCTACATAGGAATGAGGAAGTGAAAAATATTACAGAATGTGCATTTTCTAAACCGTATATCAAGCTGAAGACAGCATATACAGGTGCTGGTCATATAATTAGAATATCATCAAAAAGTTATTTCACTAATTCCATTCAAAAAGTGAAACTTGTATATTATATTCATTCATATTACACAAACTGATATATTTCAAATGTTTATTTCTTTTAATGTTGATGATTATTACTGACGACTAAGGAAAATCCCAAATTCAGTATCTCAGAAAATTCGAATAGTGTGAAAAGGTTCAATATTGAAGACATCTGGTGCCACACTCTGATCAGCTAATTAACTCAAAACACCTGCAAAGGCCTTTAAATGCTCTCTTGTCTAGTTCTGTAGGCTACACAATCATGGGGAAGACTGCTGACTTGACAGTTGTCCAAAAGACGACCATTGACACTTTGCATGAGGAGGGCAAGACACAAAAGGTCATTGCAAAAGAGGCTGGCTGTTCACAGAGCTCTGTGTCCAAGCACATTAATAGAGAAGCGAAGGGAAGGAAAAGATGTGGTAGAAAAAAAGTGTACAAGCAATAGGGATAACCGCACCCTGGAGAGGATTGTGAAAAAAAAAACCCATTCAAAAATGTGGGGGAGATTCACAAAGTGTGGACTGCAGCTGGAGTCAGTGCTTCAAGAACCACTACGCACAGACGTATGCAAGACATGGGTTTCAGCTGTCGCATTCCTTGTGTCAAGCCACTCTTGAACAGACAGTGTCAGAAGCATCTCACCTGGGCTAAAGACAAAAAGGACTGGACTGCTGCTGAGTGGTCCAAAGTTATGTTCTCTGATGAAAGTAAACTTTGCATTTCCTTTGGAAATCAGGGTCCCAAAGTCTGGAGGAAGAGAGGAGAGGCACACAATCCACGTTGCTTGAGGTCCAGTGTAAAGGTGACTAGCGGTGCCTGTTCCGGTGGGGGGGGGGTACAGGTCCCTGTCATGCCTTCCAACCCCCCACGCCCGCCCGATCAGCCGCTAAATGCCGCTTGCTTGTTGGCCGCTCTGTTCGCATGCCATTCGGTGTTGGGCGGCCATTTTGGAGGGGTTTTGGCCTCTTGTGTTTGTTGGCGGCCATTTTTGGTTGGTCTCCCTGTATGGGGGTTTTTCCGTGTGCGTTTGGCACCATTCTTTCTCCAGGGAACGCAGCAGCAGCGGCAGACTTGTTTCAGCAGTGGCATTGGCGACGGGGCGGCCTCTTTTCTATACACAGGGTTCCGCAAGTATTGCTGGCTTCTCTCCCTGGGGTGCGGGAGCGGCGGTGCTGGGTCCTACTCGGCAGTCCTGAGGTTCTGCAGGGGGTGGCATTGCGGGGGCGCATGGCTGGTAGGCCTCACAAGTGTGGCGGCTGAACCGGCAGCTGCTTCTCCGGAGGGGTCCGCGGAGGCACAGGCAGCGCTGGGACCTTTGGTTCCCCTGGGCCAATTAACCTCTATCTTGGAAGAGTTTTTCGCCCGGGGAGAATCGGACCGCAATCCTCTGAGGTGGAGTCGGAAGGGGGCTCTGGGGTCACTGGGACCCCAGTGGAGCTCTCAGACGGAGAGCTGGAGCCTTCAGATGGGGAGGAGGACAGGGGGCCTCGGTGGCTCGCGAAAAGACGCTGGTGGGCGCCCTGGTCGCGGCCGTCCGTAATTCACTACACCTGGATCAGGCTGGAGAGCCACAGGCGTCTGCGTATACGTTTGGGTCCAAGAAGCCCTCTCGTGCTCCTAAGGTGTTTTCCTACCTCCAGTATTTTGACCATTATGTGTATAAGGAATGGCAGCGTCCGCTAAATTCCTTTACCCTGCCAAAACGTTTTTCTGTGCGCTATCCCTTTGAGGACGGCCTGTTACAGAAATGGGTCTCCCCCCGTGGTGGATCCGCCAGTGGCCCGCCTGAACAAGGCGACTACTATTGCCTTGGAGGGGTCTCTCTCTTTCAGGGACCTGGCCGATAGGCGGACGGAATCAGTGTCCAAGGCACTCTTTCTGGTGGCGGGGGCGGCCATGCGACTGGCCTTGGCGTCAGTCATGGTATCCCAGTCACTCAGAGTGTGAGATGGAGTGGAGTGAGGCTTGGGGCGGCGTAGATTCGCCTGAATCTGTGCAGTGAGCAGACCACCTGGTGCAGGGGCTTCGTTACCGCTGCGACGCAGCTCTGGACTTGGTACCGATGTCAAAAATGTTGGTTTTTGCAATCATTATTAGGCGCCTGCCTTGGCTGCGACGCTGGTCGGGTGACCACGCGTCCAAGAAGGGCCTCACCGATCTTCCTTTTCAGGGAGGTCGGCACTTTGGGCCCCAATTGGATGAAATCATTGAGGATTTCACCGGGGGGAAGAGTACATTTCTTCCGGAGCTCAAGTGGCGTGACCAGCGCCGCAAGCAGGGGCCTCAGCCCTTTGGGCAAAAATGTTTTTTTTCGTGCGCCTGGTCAGGCGGGCAGGAACTCCCGGCGCGGCAAGTTTACCTCTGGCTCCGGTAAGCGTCCCTGGCAACGCAAGCCCGAAAAGTCGGGGGATAAGTCCTCCTCCGCATGATGGGTTGCTCCCGCCCATCGCTCGAGTGGGGGGGCCAACTTCTGGGGTTCGCGGACCGGTGGGCCGCTCGCATCTCCGACCGGTGGGTGCAGGAGGTGGTGTCCTCCGGGGGCAAGATAGAGTTCAGCACTCGGCCCCCGGACAGGTTCTTCCCGTCCAATTTAAGACTCCCTCCGGAGCGTCGGCTAGCTCTGCTAGGGGCTGTGCGGTCGATGTCCGAACAGGGGGTGATTGTGCCAGTCCCTCCGGCGGAGAGATTCCGTGGCTTCTACTCAAACCTCTTTGTGGTGCCAAAGGGGGGGGTGGTCAGGCCAGTTCTGGACTTAAAAGCGCTCAATCACTTTGAAGGCGTGCAAATTCAGGATGGAGTCAGTACGTTCGGTCGTGGCCGCCCTGGGGGATTGGCTGGCGTCCCTGGACATCAAGGACGCATATCTGCATGTTTCCATTTGTGTCCGGCACCAGCGCTTCCTGCGCTTTGCTGTAGGGGACCTTGATTACCAGTTTGTGGCTCTCCCCTTCGGCCTGGCCTTGGCTTCGTGGGTCTTCACCAAGTTGCTGGCTCTGCTGAGACAGAGGGGCATTGCTGTGGTAGCCTACCTGGATAATCGTCTCCTGCAAGCGGAGTCAGCTCCGGCTCTGGAGGACAATGTTGCTATCACCCTGACCTCCCTGAGGAACTTCGGTTGGCTAATCAACCTGCAGAAGTCGACATTGACCCCGCCCTGTCGCCTCAAATATCTGGGTCTGACATTGGACACAGTCCAGGCGAAGGTATTCCTACCTTCGGACAAGTTGCTGCCGCTGCAAGCAGCGGTGCGAACCCTGTTGTCACGACGGTGGCCCTCCTTACGTTTCTGCATGCGGGTGTTGGGGCACATGGTCTAGACCTTCGAGGCGATACCGTACGCTCAGTCACACCCGGCTCCTGCAGTGAGAGATACTACTGCAGTGGGACAGATCTCCTTTGTCTCTGGATCGACTGATCCGGCTGGATCATCAGACCAGGGGGTTGTTGACTTGGTGGCTTCGGGCCCCGGCAATGACCATGGGGAAGTCGTTCCTTCCCCTGGGATGGTCAGTAGTCACAACGGATGCCAGCCTTTCGGGCTGGGGAGGTGTCCTGAGGCATCCAGAAGTTTTTTGCCAGATTTGCGAGAGGTGGGGCACGCCAGATGTAGATCTCCTGGCGTCCAGATTCAATCACAAGGTGAAGACCTTTGTATGCAGGTCAAGGGACCCGTTGGCAGCAGCCACGGATGCCCTGGTAGCCCCGTGGTCCCGGTACAGGCTCCTGTATGCCTTTCCTTCTCTCAAGCTTCTACCACGGTTGTTGCGCAGGATAGAAGCGGAGGGAATCCCGACAATCCTGGTGGCCCCGGCGTCCTTCGTACACCGACGTGCGGATGGTAACAGACGTTCCCCCGGCGACTTCCGCTTCATGAAGATCTGCTGTCGCAGGGTCCCATCTTGCACCCTGCTTTACCCTCGCTGGCTTTGATGGCATGGCGATTGAGTCCCAGGTACTGAAGGGACAGGGGGGTCTCCGAGTCAGTGATCCCCCACCATGCTTAAGGCGTGCAAGTGTACTTTGCGCAAGATTTATCATCGCACCTGGAAAGCCTATATTGCTTGGTGCCAGGCGGGGGGTTGGAACCCCCGTTCTTTTGCAGTTGCTCAGGTGCTTGCCTTTCTTCAATAATGCCTGGACCAAAAGTTGGCTTTGAGCACCCTCTAGGGCCAGATTTCCGATCTGGCGATTCTGTTTCAGCGTCCTTTAGCAACGCATTCTTTGATCTGTACATTTGTACAGGGTGTACGTCATGTGGCTCCTCAGGTACGGTCGCCTCTGGCACTGTGGGATGTGAGCTTGCTACTTTCTGTACTGCAGAAGCCACCATATGAGAAAATCAGGGATATTCCCTTACAATTGCCTTCTGAACCTATAACATTGCTTTCAGTTGTGTTTTTTTAATATGCCAAAAGTGAGCAAGTTATTGTGGTTTTACATATGGTGAACTTCACTTAACCACTTCATCCCCAGAAGGTTTTACCTCCTTAATGACAGGCCATTTTTGCGATATGGGATTGCATTACTTTAACTGACAATTGTGCAGTCGTGTGACGTTGTACCCAAATCAAATTGATGTGCTTTTTAACCCACAAATAGAGCTTTCTTTTGGTGGTATTTGATCACCTCTGCGGTTTTTATTTGTTGCACTAGAAACCAAAAAAAGACCAACAATTTGAAATCAAATTTCTTCATCAATTTATGCCAAAATGTATTCGGCTACATCTTTTTGGTAAAAAATCCCAATAAGCCTATATTTGTGCAAAAGTTATAGCGTCTACAAAATAGGGGATAGATTAATGGCTTTTTTGTTTTACTAATAATGGGTGGGGATCCGCTTATTTTTAATTTATTTGTTTGCAACACTGCAACATTGCAGTGAACAGATTGGACATCGAACTGACCGTTTTTGAGAACTGGTGACATAAGTGATCAGTGATAAAAATGTGCACTGTCTGTCGCTGTACTAATGGCACAGGGAAGGGGTTAACACCAGGGGTGAACAAAGGGCCAAGTGTGTACCTAGGGGGTGCTTACTAACTGTGTGGTGGATGGACTCACTGGATGAACAGAGATCCATGTTCCTGATTTGAAGGAACACAAGATCACTGTGTTCATTGCTGTCAGAACGGTGGTCTGCCTTGTTTACAGACTGCCATTCTATCTCTCTGGGGAGCGATCGCAGGTGGCCGGCAGACATCGCATCAGTCGGACCTGCTGATTGGCTCCCCCTCTGTTGTCACGTGCTCGTTCCCGCTGGCTATTGCACGGAATGATGTACAGGTAAAGTACTGCGGCTAGTTGGCAAGTGGTTGATAGATCAGAACAGGTTCAGTTTGAAAATAAGACTGTTAATAACTGGCTCGTATGGTGGTCCGCATCTCCTTTTCCATGAATTAGTACAATGGGCTAAGTATATTCTTTGAAAATGTTAATTTTTCCTTGGTTTACAGAGCAGCTGCATGTGTGTTTTTTGCTTTTGTGTAGGCTCATTTTCTCCCATTTTTCTTCCACAGGTTGGTGAACTCGTGAAAGTAACAAAGATTAACGTGAGTGGTCAGTGGGAAGGCGAATGTAACGGAAAATATGGTCACTTTCCATTTACACATGTACGTCTGCTGGATCAACAGAACCCTGATGAAGACTTCAGCTGAGTGTGACTTGGACCAATTCCTAAAATGCGAACAATCTTGCTCTGTTTCCCTCTTTCTCCATCTGCCATTTAGATTGCCTTCCACAGGTTTCGAGATGTGTAGCTTAAAAAAGTAGCAAATGCCCCAAAAACCCTTCGCTTGTGATCAGGCAGTTCCTATGAGTTTTGACAGTCAGGGTACAAGCTCGCATTTTGTTTTTTTGAAAGTAGGCAATAATGAAACATCAAAGCATGGCAATACCACATGCAAATGCAGTGAACTGCACGGTTGCTTATAGCAAGGCATTTTATTTGAACAAGAGACATTTCTACAGGGCTTTTGTTCTTTCTCATTTTGTATAGTTTTCCAGACCAGCAGAAGTCTCAAGATCTGACATTGGACATCACCATTTTCTAAAACTGACTTTTTAATGTTTCCTTTTGTAAACACTGTACGCCAATTTATTTGGCTAAATAATTATGCATTTTGTGTTTAAGTCAGCTGTAAATGAAAATCAAAGAGCTGCTTTGCTATTTCCAGTATTATTTCTTTAATCCTATATATAAATTAAAAGCTGAACATGCAAGGCGTTTTTAAAGTTTCAGCACAAGGGGATTTCAGTTTATGCCTCAACTTATCTGTATGCTGTGCTGCAGTCTGTTCCAGTGAAATCATTCATGTCTTCTACCCAGCACTGTTCTCTTCTGCCCCTGGCCGCTTCTCTCTCCTCTTCTTGACACATCCCTCTATGCTCCCTGCAGGCTACACTCCACTAAACCTGGCATGGTGCTTTTTGCATTCGGTTTTCTCTTCATGGTTTATCTCTCTCTCTCTCTCTCTCTGATTTCTTTTCTTCCCTGGGGTCTTGATCATTTTTGCTGTCTCCTCCACACTTCCTGCAGTCAGCTTTGGAGCAGCACTCTTAACTGGATAGTCTTGTAACTGCTCCACACATCCTTTATTGGGCTCTTTTTTTGCTACACTAGCCTCCTTCCTACTTTCCTTGTTACCCCTCGCTGCTCTACTCTCATTACATCGCACGCTACATCTGTCCCCTCCATTTCCAAGGGTTCTGGAGAGCAGTGCTGCGAGTGAGAATAGGTGTCTTTAGGTTTACATTGAAAAAGCAAAACAATTTATGATCTCCAGTGATCAAAGTACGGGTTTCTACAGTACCTTGAAAATCGTTCCAGCTAAGAGTGCTGAGCACACAGGGTGTCTCTAGTGATCTGCGCTGTCATGCAGTATTCCGTGTGTGAAAGACAGCTATTGATAAAACAGCATTACACAAGCTAATCAATGACATGGAGTGACGGTCACTGAAGAGTGCTGAAAAGGATTTCCCTTGAGTTTAGAAGACTGATCCTGTCAGTTTACCACCTCCTCATTTTGAACGTTTTTATATCTTTGACAGAACCACCATCCAATAACTCAGTCCAGTCATTGGATTGGTCATGCCTCTCTTCCCCACATTTTTCATTCTCATGGTTACATTGTCATCCCAAAATAAGAATACCCCTATGGTGGTACTGTTATTACAACAACCCCATTATTGTTTCCGGGCAAGTTTATCTTCTGCCCATCCATTGGCTGTGCCTCAATGCTGAACAGGTCAAATACATTGAAAAAAAAATAGCTAGAGTTAGGACATCATGTATACCATTGTCATCCTTGTAGAACTTGGTCATGTAAGTACTAGCTTTTTGTGTCAAATTTTGTTTTGTAATGTGCTTGAAAAAGAGGAGGAGGTTTCCTTCTTGGCACAGTATTGCAGTTAGAGATTAACAGTGAACATGGTGCCAGATGTGAACTGCAACACCTATAGCAGCCTGACAAAAAAGGAGAGTAACACAAAGGCAGGAAGCATCACTTAGGCTATGTCTGCAGCAGCTTCCACTTCAAATGATTAAAAAGTTATGTAAATTGTATGTTTTTTTTAAGTATGTTATTTCAAATTGCACATCCCACAAACTCTTTCCATATATTTCTTTTGTGATTGTTTAGTACTTAAGTCAGGTAACGTATGTCTTTCAAATTGCTATTTGAGAGTATGGGCGAATGTGTTTATCAAATGAGACTATAATTACATCCTGTGGTTTTTGTGTTTTTTTTTTTTCCTTAAATGGAACTACATTAACCAAACATTCACTACAGGCGGTGAATATTGGTGTATGTGTTTTAAATGACAGTGGTTGATTCACAACCATTGAATGTTTGGTGAAAGTCAGTTTACTACTTCATAAATATGCCTCAATGTGTACTTTTAAGAACCAAACTGATTTTTAATACTAATGAAATAACTTTCTCATAAGTGAACCCTACAACTAGTAAGACATTGAGCTTCCACTAGATGGCCTTTAGAAGGTTTATTTTGAGGTAGTGGTTTCATGGGCATGAATAACGGCACACTATATTAATGTTTGTATTAATGCAAATTTGTGTGTTTATTTTTATTGAAGGATTAATAACGGCAAGTTAATGGGGGTGTTAAATCACTGTGGATTGTGTGGATGGACTTTGTTTTATGTTGAATGTACTTTTATCATACATAAGTCTTTTTTTGTGACTTGTATATGTATAAATGTGCAATTAATGTGTAACACGAGGTTTAGTCCCTGTGTGTTGTCTTGTTTCTCAGATGACCTGCCACTGTTGTATTTTTTTTTTTAGACTCCATAAAGTGTTACCTGGATATTTTTTGCTCGTCAACCTGGGTTTAACAGTTCCTGGGAAGTGGGCAGCTAGTGTGCCTAAAGTTACAGCTGGTGCCTAATGCGTTTTTTCCCAGGGGGAGTCAAGTTACTTGTTGGCACCTACTTTAACTTGATTAGCCACTAAACACTACATTATTATTCCCACCCTTGATCTCAAGTGCCGGGCCCACTTTTAGAATTAAGCCAAGATTTCATGTTGGTGCTTGTTCACAAACACAACCTTTTAAGTGGGCTCCCTGTAATTTGCAATTTACTGCATCTTTATTCCAGCCTGTGCCTTTTTGTTTTACAGAGATTTACTAGATTACAAAAGAAAAAGGCTTCCCAAATGGTTACGAACCATGCATATGAGAAGGAATTGTAGAGTGACAGGACGAGTTTAAAGGCAACTTGTCGGTAAAGAAATATGGAAGCTGTGTTTGCTGACTTTGAATGTGAAGACTGTCACAGTCCTTATAATTATTTGCCAAGACCGTGACCACAAGTAAACATTCTTTCCCAAAAGATACTAAAGGTAGGATAAAAACGTCAGCCCCTGAGCTGAACTCCAAAAAAGGCAGCAAATGCACTTCCTGTATTTTTTCTGTCAGGTTCCTTTAATTCAGGCCTGCATTGATGGCACGTTTCAAGTACATTCCGCTAGCTTTTGAGGTCCGTTTTTTCAGTGACTCATAGTTCAGTACGGTTGACCACCTCCTAAGGTGCATTACCTTTAAGCTGTTTTTGCTTTACTGTTGACTTGTGGGAAGATACCCTATTTTGACAGGAACATCCATCAACACAGGCCCTAAAGAGCCCCAAAATGATGGAATATTTTTTCTGTCACGTCTTCTATAATGTCTGAAACAAGTACTGAGCAAAATTTGTAAAAGATGTTCCATAACTTTGATGATTTAGCTGCTCAGGGATGCAGATGCCCATGTTAATGCACCATAATTTCATGATTTCTTATTGCATAGTTATATTCTGGTATCTCCAACAATAGGCTTCATGCTCAGTGAGTTGAATTTGCATTTATATGTATACTGTAGGCTATACCTAGTTATTGGTGACCCGTTGTCATTGCACTTAGTCAATTTAGTTTCTCTGGTTCAAGCTAAAGCCATGGTGTAAAGCATTGTTGTGTTTTTTTTTTTTAATACTGCTGAGCGTTCATTTTGTTTCAAGCGCCATGTTATTTCCCTTTTGATTTCTGCTGTAAATTCTGGTTGGTGGCCATCAGTTACATGAGTTGAGAAACATTGATTTAATATACTTATTTTTTATGCCTTTTGACACTGACTGTTGATAACCTGGAAAAGATTCCAGACCAAATTAAGTGAACCTAGTGAGCTGCAACAAACACTAATTTCTTTCTAGAACACTAATGTAAATAGATTCAAAGTAAATTGGTGCTCTGGTCAGCCACAAATGTATAAACCAAAGTCTTGTGTGACTTTTTTATGTATGTGGTTGTTACAGAACAATAGGCTCTTCCAGTTATTAGTTTGAAGCACCTTTTTTAATCACCTGCAAAACTGAATGTTTTATTTGTATTACTGATCATGCAATGTCCTTCTATTATTGTATATTATAAAACGGTGGCAATACTATTGTACATGTTGCTCAGATTTAAGTTAAATCTTCTAAACCTATAATTCTTAAAACTTGCATTTGCCAAAATACTGCCTATGTTTTCATACAGAACTTTATACTCTAGCAATATTTAGATTGTTTAATGGCTTTTCTTTTTTGCTTTTTTTAATTCCCCATTCAGAAAGATGTAGCAATATAATACTTCACAATACACTGTCTATTGTGATGGATTAATATGTACTTAATACCATCTTTTTTTTTGTCTCTACCAGTGCCACTGACAGTTTACATTCATTCTCTTCTCACTAGAAGTTTTGTAACATACTTAGAGTAAAGCAGGCCATACATGTGGCAATTTAATAAAGGAATCTAACATTTTTCTTGTTTTTGTCAAAGACCTAAAATAATAGTTTTGAACAACTTGCAAGATCAAAATTTTTCCAATTGAACCTGGTGACAAAATTCAGCTTCTTTTGACAACATTTCATTTTTGATTCAAATGTTGTTCAACTGTAATGAATGTGTTCTTTTATTGCCGGATTTAGAAGTCACAATATACTGAAATCCGGGGATCGATCAAATTCAAGGGTGGTAGATTGCTTAGGCCAGCCATACATTAGTGAATATCAGCCGGTTTAGCAGGAACCGGCTGAGATTCAAACCATGTATGGGCAGGCTGAATGTATGAAGCTGATTAATCAAATTGGGTACAATCAGCCTGCTGGATTTTACATGCAATTATCGCTAGTGGCTAGCACAGCATAGTCTTCACCCAGCAGAGATGGCTTAAAATTGACACATTTATAGCACGCCTAGCTCCAGGCTATACAACTAACGCCTGCCTAATTCACAATACACTGAAGTCAATGTGCTGCTAATAGTTATTGCAAACAAGTGGTTAAACTGCTCAGTAGCTCAAGATTAAAATCTCCTGTAGAGATAAGCCCTAAACCAGTCACTTGACTCTGGACAATTCAGATATTGTAAAGTAAATTTACCTTTGGACAAAAAAGTGAGAGACCTTTATATTACAAAGGCAAACCTCAGTCTGGATAGTGTGTGCCCCCAACACTTCTCCACATAATTTGTAATGCACAGAAACATCATTTTGCAGGGTAAAATCAATAGCAAAATTGTGTTTTGGTTTGTGCTTTCAGCAGAAATCACCCAGTTTGCACTTTGTATTACTTCTAATAATGGCACCTTTGTAAAAGTTGATTTAGGTCTTTTTACTAAGCTCTCAAAGGGCAAAAACAGGCAATTTGCATAAAAAATACTTTTTTTTTTTTTAACTAATTTACTGTGTGCCAGGTTTTTAGCTTGTGAAAGCTTAGTATGTGTTCAATGTTTTTTTATATCTGTACCTCTAGCATAGAGGGATAATTTTAAGTGGTTATCCGCACATTTTATATTATCTAGGGTGTGTAATTGGGTGACTACATTTTCAAACTGGGGCATAGCATATTTTTGTTTTTTCTCAGTTTGACTTTTGTAATGTCATCAGTGGTGATGCAGTAGGAATAATCAGGAAGTCAATGTTGAATGCATTTAGTAGAACATGAAAGGTTTCATATTCCTGATCCCCTTCTGAAAAAAAAAAATGGTCACCTGACTTTGTAGAACCACGGTCTTTCAATTCTTGATACTGACCTGGAACTATTGTGCTTCTCATGAAAGGCAATGCAATGAGAGAAGACCTTATTTGCTCTCTTGGTGACTTGTGTGTTGAAGCAAGAGGGCCATCGCAACAGTCAAGGCAAGTGGCGTTTGCAAAAAAAAGGAAACCTCTGTTTTTTTTTCTCTCAGGAAAGGTTTCCTTTAAGTTACTAAAGAAATGGCTGCATCCACTGTGTGTTGAAGGAAGGCCTTGAAATAAGGATTTTAAGCTGGACTGGCATTTGGAAATAACACTATTTAGCCAGCCTTTTATGAAAACCTTTTCATCTGTTGAATAGAGCTGGTAAAAGATCATGAATTTTGCCATATTTGAAATTTTCTGAGGTCTCCCACTTAACAAGGCTTATACATACAGTGGCAGTTAGGTTATACTACATTGCACTATACTGGTAATGTTACTGTGGGAGTTTGCCTGAAGGTGAGAACAGTGGTGCTTTTTCTTCATGTTTTAATCAGAAGATTGGAGGTGGAGTCTAAAACCAAGCTGTATTGCCTAAGTGGTGAAGGAAGGTGAGGTCACCCACTGGGCTATGTTTAGATTTGTTACCAGGATAACAAAGCTGACTGAACAGGATTCCATATTCTTCTAGCTGATAACACCGTTCACATGTGAGACCAGCTGTGTTTGTAGCTATTTGGCGTTAAAGTGGTTCTAAAGGAAGAAGGTTCTATTATCTTAATGCATGCCATACGTTAAGGTAAAAATCCTTCTGCATGCAGTTCCCCTAGCAACCCCCCCCCCCCCCCCTTTACCCCTTATACTTACCTGAGCCCGTTCTTGATCCAGCTATGTACAGGAGAGCAGA
>BLSH010001996.1:126704-141158 GCA_018402905.1 Glandirana rugosa
CACTATCGGTGGTCCTTTCGGTGGAAAACGTTTTCGTTAACGTCACTCTATAGGGACTATAAGAGTTTTCCCGCCGAAGACTTCGTGGTTCTACTCGTCTAACTCCGCTGGCACTCAGAATCGGTGATTCCCCACCATGTTGAAGGCACGTAAGGCCACTTCACGTAAGATTTACCACCTCACCTGGAAGGCTTACGTCGCCTGGTGCGAGGCGGGGGGGGGGGTGGAACCCACGCTCCTTTTTGGTATCTCGGGTTCTGGCTTTTCTGCAGAAGGGTCTCAACCAGAAACTGGCATTGAACACTATCTAGGGTCAGGTTTCTGCTCTGGCGATCCTTTTTCAGCGTCCTTTGGCGACGCATTCTTTGATCCGTACTTTCATGCAGGGGGTTTGGCATGTTGTCCCCTAAGTACGGTCGCCTCAATCTGCTCATCTTGGTGCTTCAGAAGCCGCCCTTTTGAGAATATCAGGGATATCTCACTGCAATTGCTTTTGCAAAAGGTGGCTTTCCTGGTGGCTATCACATCCGCTTAGCGGGTGGCTATCTTGTAGGTCTCCGTATCTGGTCCGTCGCCTTTTTTTGCTGAAGGTTGTGTCATCTTTCCATATCAATGAGGACATTGTCCTTTCTTCGCTATGCCTGCGCCTTTCTCACCCTAAGGAGGTTGCTTTGCACTCCCTGGATGTTGTTCGGGCCTTGCGAGTGTATCTGTCGACCACAGCCTCCTTTCAGACGTCGGATGCTCTTTGTCGTGGTGGATGGTCCATGCAAAGGTTTGGCGGCCTCATCGGCCACTGTTTCACGTTGGATTAGACATTAGGTGACCCGAGCCTATGCTGTTCGGGGTCTGGAGCCTCCTTTCCCGGTCACAGCTCCAATAAAATTTTTTTCCCCTTTTAAGACCATAGGGCGGAAGTAATATTTGATGTTGCTTCTGTCATCCAATGGTATGGAGCCGAGTGGGGGGGGGGCCCCCATCTTTCTCACCCAGCTTCCAACCTCTCAGGGGAACGGATGGGAGCGTCTCCGCTGCTACCTATAGCTCTGGTAAGCGGCAGTGACAACCGAAATGCAGCGGGGGCGCGGCACCTCTCGCTGCTGATTATAATTGATATCACTGCGAAGACTGTTCTTATGTTAAAATGTACCACTTGCCGGTTTTAACCAGTTCAGGACCACACTATAGCCGAAAGACGGCTACAGCGCGGCTCTGAAATGCCCGGCGGACGTCCATGGACGTCCTGCCTCGTGTGCGCTCTCGCGGCCGCCATACATGTGGGCGTGGCCACAGGTCAGGCGGACTCTGTCCTCCCGAGACCCGCCAATCACCTGTAGCAGCCTCAGAAGGGGAACCGCCGATGTAAACACGGCGGTTCTCCGTTCTGTGAATGGGACATAGCAGATCCACTGATCCCTGTCACTGGGATCAGTGAAATCTGTTCTGTCCCGTCCTGACCAGACCGCCCCCACACACTTAGAACACACTTAGTTAACCCCTTCACTGCCAATGACATTTACACAGTAATCAGTGTATATTTAAATTTCTGATCGCTGTATAAATGTCATTGGTCTTAATGTGTCAAAAACGTCCGACATGTCCGCCCCAATATTGCAGTCCCGATAAAAATCGCAGATCGCCGCCATTACTAGTAAAAAAAAAAAAAAAGTAAAAACGCCATAAATCAATTCCCATAGTTTGTAGACGCAATTACTTTTGCGTAAACCAATCAAAATAAGGTGATTGCGAATTTTTTTATTTTTTTTAACCTACCAAAAATATGTAGAAGAATATATCGGCCAAAACAGATGAATAATTTTCTTTTTTATATTTTTTTTGGGGATATTTATTATAGCAAAAATTAAAAAATATTATTCTTTTTTCAAAATCATCACTCTTTGTTTATAGCGCAAAAAATAAAAACAGCAGAGGTGATCAAATATCACCAAAAGAAAGCTCTATTTGTGGGGGAAAAAAAATTATAAAAATTTTGTTTGGGTACAATGTCGCACGGCCGCGCAATTGTCATTCAAAATGCCACAGCGCTGAAAGCCGAAAATTGGTCTGGGCAGGAGGGGGATTTAAGTGCCCAGTAAAAAAAGTGGTTAAAAATACTGGGGTATGGCAACTATCTGCTGCCATAACAATGGTACTAAGTGTCAAGCTGATGACGTATGATGACTGGGCAGTCCGGACGTGGTTAATTATACAGTACAGGACATAGGCTGTATATTCCTAGACTGAGTTTTAGGCTGGTACATTCAGATTATTGGATTCCCTGGATTGTTCCCATTACTATTTTACTCCAATCCATGAGTCCTCAGTTTCTCGCTAATGGCTTAAGGTGATGAATCTCTTCCCTATGATGAAATCACTCTTCACTTAACTAGTTGTATTTTACTTTGAGTCTTCAATCAACTCTACACTGTCTCCTAATATAATAGGAGCCAATTGCTCTTCATTGCATGCACATAGTCAGGACCATAACGAGCCTTAAAGCAACATCTTCAATTAGTAAGACCGATTTTCTATTTGTCCTCAGGACCTCACAAGGAGCATTCTTCTTTCAAGTCCACCATCGCTCGATTGATAGGACATCTGATCACAAGTGTTTACACTCTCAAGGATGAATCTCCTGTGCTTTTATGTGCCCACTCCACCAAGTTGGTGGAATTTTCCACACACACTTGTACACTTTTACAGAGCCAGCTGTGAAACCAGTCATTGCTGCAATTTCCATTTTCCAAACGACAGATAACTGGACTTGGCCAATGAACAACCAACACAATCCTGTTTTCCAGGACCGTACTTTAATTGAGCAACTACAGCAGCTTCCTTCTGCCTTGCTTTTGTGTTGATGCTTCAGACCAAGCTATGGCACTAATTCCCAGAATGGATCTGATTTCCACTCGTATGCACAGAATCTTATGGCTCAAAGTTCTTCCACAGAGGAAAGCCCTTCTGAAAATGCAGAACGCAATGGTTTACCTAGGCTTCTACTGCCAAGCCCAAGATCAGCCTTTCCTTTCTGCATAAGATGTGGCCCACAAGGCCAACCAAGTCCTCCCTGTTCCCAATGAAGAGGGCCCTCACTCCTAGGAGTTGGGGGATATCTGTTGCAGTTCATCTATATCTGGGTCACAGAAGCCCCAGACATATGGGTTCAATTGGTGGTTTTAAAGCGGTAAAAAGAGTTTAACCACCTCAATACTGGGCACTTTCACTCCTTCCTGCCCAGGCTTTAGCTTTCAGCGCTGTTGCACTTTGAATAACAATTGCGCTGTCACGCAACACTGTACCTAAATTAATTTTTTATCTTTTTTTCTTCACACAAATAGAGCTTTCTTTTGTTGGTATTTAATCACTGCTGGGATTTTTATTTTTTTACTAAAAAAAAATCGAAAATGTTGAAAAATAAAAATAGCTTTTATTTTCTGTCAGTAAATAAGTAATTTTTCATCTTCACTGATGTGTGCTGATGGGCACTGATGAGGTGACATTAATGGGCACTGATGAGGTGACATTTATGGGCCCTGATTAGGGGACACTGATGAGGCGCTATTATGCCACAGTGATGGGTACTGATAACTTGGTGCTGGTAATGTTAACCAACCCGTGCTGATGCAATATGCAACTCAAGAGGGAGGGGGATTTTAAACCTACTGCAGCTTGCTATGTGCAAAAAAAATCAGGAGACAAAACTACCAGACAATAATGAAAAAATGAAAGCACAGCGCTGTCAATCCCCTTACCCAATACAGAATACTTGGTGAAAAAATAATAAATTAATAAAATTATCACCCGTGAACAGTGCAAAAGGTGTATGTATGTGTGTATCACATGATGCCATGAAAAATATATTCAAGCATTCGATTTTAAATCATCGTGATAAACGATCAATTCATTAATAGATAAAGTGCGAACGTGCTAGTAAACAATATGAAGTATTGAATAAAGTGCTTACGTGTTATAGAACATCATGATCCTGCACAGATGTGAAGATTAAATTCCCAGAAATATATATATGCAGTTCAAATCCCTGAAAAAAAGGTGCTTGGTGCTTCACTCATCAATCAAGAAGTGCTCCAGTGCTGAAAAACCTTTCCAAAAGTGCTCTTGTGCCACTCTCCCCCTCTTTACTCCTACTCACCAGAAATCCATGACCCATAGCTTTTCAGTCTGGGGTTAAGCAAGCTGTTTCTGGTGGTTTAGATGCTATCAGGGTGGTGGTGCCTTTAAGAGCTGCATCTGTCTCAGAACCAGTGAGCCAAAAACCCTCGGAATCAAGGTAGAGCAGAAATAGTGTAATAATGTAAGAAAAACTTTAATTGCGCAAAAACAGATTAAAAACTCACAGGAATTCCAGTAAAATCAGGCAGTGTCAGTTTTCCGATGCAGCGCCGTACTTCCTCTCAAGCCGCCGATATGCGTTCCACGGATACCGGACGTGACTTTGCACGCTAACCAGGGTCCGGAAATTGCGTCAGCGCGTTTTGCCCCACCCACAGGATGTCATCAATACCTTTGCACTGTAATACCCTTTTGAGAATGGGCTTTGTGCCCGAAACGTGTCCGAGTATGTTTTTATGACTTTTTATACTTTATAAGGTCCGTACTTGTGTTTACATATGTTATCTTTTTACCATTATGGATTGTAACCTTAATCAAAAGTACGATATCGCGATATGAGCGTCTTTTTCTTTATTCATGGGAAAATGATGCTGACATATATGTGACTCATACATCCCCTGCACCGATCGGGATTATCCTAGTGGGATTTGATCATATGCTGGAAGGATTGTCTTTTTCCTGGGTCCCATTTGATGTGATGTGATATGCGTAGCGCCCATTTGTGTCTGGTGAGTTATTGGGGCGGTCTGTGGTTGGATAAGTCATTGTGGTGCCTATTCATTACTAGTGTGACCTAATTGATGCGAGATGCCTTATACTCACAGATATCTAGTGGCTGGACTAGTCTTTTCATGGTGTTCTTTCTTTAATTACTAGTGCACTTATATAGTGGGGATGGTTCTCTCACTATCCTACTTGATATAGAGTATGAGTATACTGCACTATTATTTTCTTTATATTTTTTACAAATACCACGGAGACACGGAGAGGAGAGACGGCCATCGGAAGGTCTGGTTCCATTCATCATAATTCATGCGTGTTTTGCTGTCCTCTTAATTGAGGCAGCAACTGGATCTGGTGAGTTGCCACCTTGACCTTTTCCGTGTAATTTTTCAGTTTGAATAAACGTTACATACAGAATTTGCACACTTTCTCTGGAACTCACTATTTATACACTGGCGAACTTTGGACTATATAGATGTTGTGGCACTTTTTCAGTACCTTATGTATAGTTTGATTTCATTTTTTAAGCGCTGCCTTTTTTTCAAGATTATTTGGTGGGGTTGGTGGATTCTCTGCGTTGCTGCTCTCTCTCTATATATAATTTTTGGCACTGATTATTCACTTTGTTTTTCTTAATGGCATGATGAGACCTACTGTATAGTAAGACATTGTGAGATGATATATAATTCATGTAAGTACATGTCTATATATTTCATGATGATAATCTGAAGGGAAAAAACGCGAGTATGAGAAGGAGCAGAGGCGGAGGGGGGGGGACATGGAGAAATAAGCTGGGATAGATAAATATATAGAAAGGTTTAGACTCCTCTGTATAGCATAAGGAGGACCCATATGCAGGAGTAAGGTATACCTATCAAACACTATACTGTATACACAGATATAATTCTCCTCCTACAGCAAGATGTTGAAAGCTTAATGTTTAACAGCTGTGGAGGGCTTATAAGATCATGGACTAAGGCTAGCTCTGGATGGATGATATATCAATATATGTAGTATGCCACTGATCCTATAAGAGGTATGCCCGCCACCTCCATGGGATAGACCTCTAAGAAAAAAATTAATAAAAAATGTTCGTTATATGGATGGGTGCTAATATGATTTGAACAACAGTATTAAAGATAGGGAAACAAACTAGAGAATGGTAGCGATTTTGATTCCTTCATTTAAACCTCCTGGCGAAAGAACATCAAGATTATAGATCCAGAGAGTTTCTCTGGCACATAATTTCTTGAAACCTTCGCCTTCAGGCAGAGATCTAGGCATCTGTTCGATCACCCATACTTGGAGGCCAGCAGTGGATTTTTGATGGACCTCAGCAAAGTGTCGTGGGACACTATGCTGATTCTTGCCCTCTTCAATGAATCTCCTATGCACGCCAAATCTCTGCCTAAGAGCATGAATGGTATGGCCTGCATACATTAAGCCATATGGACAAGTTAGCCCATAAACCACAAAATCTAAAGAACAATTATAAAATTCATCAAGCTGGTAAGTTTTTCCCTTTTGTGCAAAAAGATTTTATACAGTGCTGCTGGACGAATTTACAGGTCTTACACAAAGCCTTATAGCGCATGCCAACCAGAGGTATCAGCACCGGTATGGAGGGTGTGGCTTCAATAGATTTGTGTTTACTGGGGGCAATCGTATTTTTAAGGTTAAGGGGCTCTACGGTAAGTCACTCAGGGGGATGTTCAGGGGGAATGGTTTTTAAAAGTGGGTCTTGTAAAAAAAATCCAATGGTTTGCCAGTTTTCTTTCCATCATCTTGTATTGGAAATGAAAGGTTGTGATAAATCTAGTAGAATGGTCTCCTAGTTCATGGGCCTGTTTATGGGGTTTGCCTTTGAGATAGAATTCCCTAGCCCTAACACCAGCCTCTGCTCCCTCTCATACCCACGTTTTTTCCTTTCAGATTATCGTCATGCAATATATAGACACATATACTTATATGAATTATATATCATCTCACAATAGTCTCTTACTATACAGTAAATCGTATCATGCTGTTACCGTGTCTTTTATGCATAGTAACTAAAATGACCTCATAGCGCTTCTTACACCAGTGCTTATAAGATTTTTTAAATGTTGCTTTTAAATTGCCATTTATTTTTTTTTAAATTGCTGCTTATTTATTTAAAATTGCTTATTACTGTATACAGTATCTCACAAAAGTGAGTACACCCCTCACATTTTTGTAAATATTATATCTTTTCATGTGACAACACTGAAGAAATGACACTTTACTACAAAGTAGTGAGTGTACAAATTGTATAACAGTGTGAATTTGCTCTACCCTCAAAATACCTTAACTCAACACACAGCCATTAATGTCTAAACCACTGGCAACAAAAGTGAGTACACCCCTAAGTGAAAATGTCCAAATTGGTCCCAAAGTGTCAATATTTTATGTGGCCACCATTATTTTCCAGCACTGCCTTAACCTCCTTGGCATGTAGTTCACCAGAGCTACACAGGTTGCCACAGGAGTCCTCTTCCACTCCTCCATGACAACGCCATCACGAAGCTGGTGGATGTTAGAGACCTTGCGCTCCTCAACCTTCCGTTTGAGGATGCCCCACAGATGCTCAATTGGGTTTAGTTCTGGAGAAATGCTTGGCCAGTCCATCACCTTTACCCTCAGCTTCTTTAGCAAGGCAGTGGTCATCTTGGAGGTGTGTTTGGGGTTGTTATCTTGTTGGAATACTGCCCAGTCTCCGAAGGGAGGGGATCATGCTCTGCTTCAGTATGTCACAGTACATGAAATACAGATAGCTTTCCAGAGCGTGCCACCGTCGTCCCAAAATACTAGAGGAAAAACAATGGGTGGTGTCCCCAACTAGAGTCCACAGTTTTTGTATTACTATCTCTGTCTTGCATATTGGGACTGTCTGTGGCAATACCATCTTATTTGTCTTGGGCATCTTCCCTCGCTTACATAATATAGACTACCAATATCATATATACAATATGACAGACCATACTGGAGTAGCCTGGGAAGGCCTGATGCAGAGATATCAGAAAGACCGCTCATGATGAAAATGGTACACCAATAGACATGGAGTTCTTCATACAGAAACTTAGGAGAAGTTTAGAAAAAAAAGTCTAGCCTATATTGGCATATTACATTTTTCGAACGGTACAGGGATGAAGGTCTGAACCCAAAAGGATTGAGGGTCCAGATATTCCCCAATATCCGTAATATCACCTCAGCTCAAGGAGGCCTGGGAGGAAAATTTAAAAAACTGTACCCTACACATGATTATTTTACTTGATTAATATCAAAAGGAGATGGGGGAGGTCAATGAGGTGATCAAGCGGATATACACACAACACCAGACTTTAATTTCTTACCCCGATTTTGAGGCCAAAAATAAAGAACTCCAGATACATAATTTCAATACGGATTTGATACAGAAAAAAGCAAAAATTTTTGAGGGACAAAATGGCCATTAATAATAGTACAACCTATAGATGGCCCATGAGCAGAACTAGACATTCCAGAGCAGGCCACAAAACACAGGAGAATGAAGGGGTAGAGTCAGACTCCTCTAACGTTTCTAACCTTTCTTGTATATCACAGGGTAACCAGCTTAACCATTGGCGACATCGTCCATTCCGGAAGAGATCCAAGGATGGTGAAGGTGCACAATCACTGGGTGGTAGTGGTAAGAAGCGTCTAATTGAGCACGATCCACTAGAACACGGCACATGCACAAGCGCACTCGAGCATACACAGGTCACAACTGTCCCTTCACAATAGTGACACACAAGGTGGTGGAACTAAAACACAAAAAGTCCCCCCTTAACTCTTCTACACAGAAACACACTACTAAGACAAACCCTCCTAGAGGAGGGAATGATAATCAGGAGGAACACCTCAACCTAACTTACACCAAACTCTCACATTTTAAAAAAACGTACAAAGCACTTTAAACCCTTTTGTCACAAAACTGACACAACCGCCAGAAGATTAAATGTAATCAACCTCTCATCATACACTTTGACAAACACGGAGGAGGAGGTCCTGGGATTGGGTTTGAGCTTTTGCCCTACCCAGGACCTAGATACCTTTGAAATAATCAAAGACATTAACTTATTTGGGAGAAAATTGATCTATAAATTTCTATTTGATGAGGAGAGAAAGAGGAAAAGGGAGGATCAGACACAGAGGGAACAATAGAAGAAATTTAAAGAGAGAGATTTTCAGGCCCTCAAGGACCTGATGGGTCTATTGGGGGAGAATGAGGCATATGAAGCAGCTACTCAATCCCAGTTATCTTCTAACACTGGGACGGTGGAATCTTCTGGGGCTGTTCCCGGGCAGCCCTTAGGGGCTGCACCTGGTCAGCCCCAGAGAGACACCACTAAAATCAAAAAGAAACCTGATAAATTTCCCTCCTTGCAAACCAACCCGAACGTGACGGCATTTGTCACACATGTTACCAAAGATATTGAGCAGATACAAATCCATAAACACCAGGGAAGCAATTTAACATGAGATCAAAAGGAGGCCTTGCACCAGCTAAGCACTAATGAAAACATCATCATAAAGCCCTCAGATAAAGGGGTCAATGTAGTATTGATGGATATAGAACAGTATAAAGATATGTGCCTCAAAATTCTAAACAATAAAGATTGGTATAAAACAATTTCTCAAGATATAGTGAAGAGATTCTAGGAGGAGTTTCTGCAACTTATCACTCAAGTATACATACAAGGAATCATTGACAAGGACACGTATGAATCCATTTTGGTAAAAAATCCGTGTACACCTACTTTTTATGCGTTGCCTAAAACGCATAAAAATATGACGACACCTCCTGGCAGACCGATCGTGTCAGGGATTGGATCCAACACGGAACTAGTTAGACTTATTGACACGTATTTACATCCTCATGTGACTTCATTACCCTTCTTTTTATACAAGATACTCCAGATCTTCTAAGAAGGCTGGAGGGAATTGTGATACCCCCTAACAATAGTCTTGTTGCCATTGACATTAAAGCCTTGTATAGTAATATTCCCCATCACAAGGGCTTGGCAGTAATAAGGGAATTTCTATGCGAGAAACCTCAAGATTTCTATAAGTACAACGATTTCATTTTGGCATCTCTGGAGCATATTCTCACGAAAAAACGTGTTTGTTCGATGGCTCCCACTACCTCCAGGTGCAGGGGGTTGCGATGGGGACATGTTGTGCCCCATCGTATGCCAACCTGTACCTGGGGGGGGTGGAAGCGAACCCTTTTTGCTGATGATAGATATGGTATATTCTGGCCGCACATTCTCCTCTGGCTCCGATACATAGATGTTTTCATGCTTTGGTCGGGCCAGAGGAGACACTCCAGGAATTTTTCACCTTGCTCAACGTCAACGACTTTAATCTTACATTTAACCTACAGTCCAATCTAGAGTCTATTCCCTTCCTGGACATTCAAATCTATCTACAAGAAAGTGGGAGGGTGGCCACTACATTAAACTTAAACCCACGGCAGGGAATACGGTGCCACATGCACAGATCTTTCATCCGAAGCCCCTTGTGCACAGCATACCTTATTCCCAATATCTACGCCTTAGACGTATCTGCTCGAGTGACGACTTTTTTAAACGGGAGGCTGACGCTCTACGAGAAAAACGACTCCTTAGAGGATATTCACGCACATTGTTACGTAAGGCATATAATAAAGCCTATTGGCGTACTAGAGCAGACACAATGTTCCGCACCAATAGACCCACACATACAAACAAAGTTCGTATCATTACTCCATACACGAGACAACATGCCATTATCAAAAAAAATCTTCAAAAGCATTGGTATTTCCTAACCAATGATAACTGAAACTAAGGGAAACCCTGGGGTGTATCCCTAACAGACTGAGCATACCACCACATCCCAAATTAACAAATAACAAAGGAGTGGCCCCAAGGGGAGGGGATATTGGGGTGGATGCTGAGACAACAAAGTATAAGGGAAGTATATAAAAAGTATCAATGATTTATTAGAACATATAAATACACATCAGTACATATAGGTAGACAGATAAAATGCAATACATGATACGGATACCACCTGGCAGGCACACCAAGTATGACCCACCGGTGGTTTACAACGTATAACCCAACATGTTTCGATATAACCAAAGTGTTGTATCTTCCTCAGGGGAATACTGTATTGCAGAAAAAGTCAATTCCAGGTATGTAAAGCACTCAACTTGGAGACATCCTTACTCAATATGACTCTCAGTTTTAGTGAGAGGTAGATAGTTAAGCAGTAGGTCGTAGGACACAGTTAAAACTGCAAGTTGACATAACTCTCCACAAGGATCGGAAAATAAGGGAGAAGAGAAAGGCTCTTATAAGGCTATCTGAAGGGCACAGCACCTCTCCAACCAGCTGTGTCTGTGTAAGACAACGAAGAAAAGGGCAGTCTAATCCACGCGTTATTACAATCCTTTGTTATTAATCCACGCGTTATAATAATCCTTTGTTATTAACCAATGATAACATACTAAGAAAATACTTGAGGGAAAGTCCAGAAATTACATATAAAAGGGCACAATCACATCGGATAGAATGACCAAGAGCCATTTCCAGGAGACTGAAATACAGACTGATCTCAAGGGTACATGGAAATGTGGATCATGTAATTTCTGTCAGTATATCTATGAAAACCAGACTTTCTATTTACCAAATGCTCCATACCTCTGTTACTAAAGCCTTCCTCCTCCCCCCCCCTCCCTTTTTTCCTCCCCAACTTGGGTTCCTTAAAGCCTCTTATTGTGTGCTCTCCTATACATTCATAATACATGTCCAGTTCCTGAATTTGCCTACATGCCACATTAGGGCATAATTGCCTTACATTATATCTCGCTTGCATGTCATCTTAATCTTATGTATTTGAATACGTGCTGACACTGCTCCATCTTCTCTTCATCCTTCCCTCCTCCCTTCCCCTTTTCCTCCTCCCTGCTTTTTTTACCAGGGTGTTGTCATATAGGTATTTCCGCTTTCGTATACATTGTACCTTCTCCCTCTATATTATTGCTTTTTGATGTATGTGGAGGCTCCCCTATGTCTCTTTTGGTTTGCTCCCCCTTCCCTATTCTTGATATTATCATTTTGACACATGTATATGCATCAGAGCAACAGCTCTAGTTCCTCCTGTTGGCGCTCCATGCTCTTGGGGAAGTCTCGAGCATATGCGTTCCACGTTTCCCCTCGGGGAGGCATTAGGGATACACGTGTGTGCAGAGTGACGCGGAGGAGTATCAATCTCCTCCCCCTGCGTCATACGGCAATCTGTCACATGATTCTCTTTACACGCAGCGCGCCCATCCTGGTTGGGGCATAGCCTATGGCGCCTCATGCGCCGCTTACGTGTTTAGTGGCGCCCGCATTGACGTGGTGGGGGGCCTATATAGGAGGGACGCTGCCTGTTCAGTGTCCCCGACGGTGGCGGACACAAAGGGAGATGGTGCTACACACAGGTATTTGACATCAGCCTAATGCCCTTTTTTATTTTGGTTACTTATACTGTTGGCTTTACCATATGACCCATTCCTCTTTTCTAGATGGACCGGGACCATGCCACTTGTCCATATAGGATGGTTGGCACTTTTTGTAACATCTGAGACAGTGAGATATACACGAAGAGTTTTATTATATACAGACGAACCATATTCGCTGGGATCATTTCACCTATATACACAATATACCTGGTGCTTCTGAGCCAAGGTATTTAGATACAATACTTATATTTTCTTCGGCCAGAACTCTCTGAGCCCCCGTAGTGGGGAGCATTTTCTACGTCTAGTAAGCACTTAGTCCCTGTGTTCTATTCTTGTTTTTTATATGTAGACTTCGATCTACCTGACAGGGTGTAAAGCCGTACAGTAATATATGAACCTTTTTCTGGACCAAGAACCAAGTTACCTGTGTGGAGGGTAAGTTGGTATTATCAAATACTACTGATATGGATAAGCTCCATCGCTTTCATACTTTCTTATACATACTAGGTAAACTAGATACACCTTCTCCTCCTTTTTTCATAGATACATATACCAGTTTAATCTGGGGTACCCCTGAGGGCGGATCTTTATATCTGGCTACCATCTGTCTCCATTCTTGATTGGAGACCCTTACCAGGTAACAATGTTCTACCCTGCCCTCTGCACCTTCGGTGCAGTAGCATTAATAAGGTGGTTTACATTTACTGTTTTCTAATATAATTTACATATATAGGTAATTGCCTATTGGTATCTACGTCCATCTGCCTGCCTTTACTCCTATTGCCCCTGTGTCCGCCCCCCTGAGCATTTTTCCGTGAGCACGAACAGCCAACTGTAAGCATTACAAATGATATAATCATTATAGTGTGATATACAATGTACATTTATACTATACTATATCACTGTATTTATGGATATGTTTGCCTTTCTTTAAGTAATCTCTACTCATGATGTGAGAGGTCCTGAGGAAGCTTGTTTAAAAGCAAAACACGTTGACCTGCTCCGCATGAACATTGTGGCCCGTTGATGGTACAATGTATCGCTTAAATGTATCAGATACGGTTTAGCGATTTCTGTATAGGTTGCTGTATGGGAATTATGTATATCTTGCAATCCCTTAACTTTTTAAGATTGTGTCTTTTTTTAAATGAAATTTTCAAATAAATATATGCTATTTTAATATATTTTGGGTGTGTTGTTTTGTGGTGTGCCCATAAAGTCCGCTCTAGTTGGGGACACCCCCCATTGTTTTTCCTCATGTCACAGTACATGTTGGCATTCATGGTTCCCTCAATGAACTGTTGCTCCCCAGTGCTGGCAGCACTCATGCAGCCCCAGACCATGACACTCCCACCACCATGCTTGACTGTAGGCAAGACACACTTGTCTTTGTACTCCTCACCTGGTTGCCGCCACTCACATTTGACACCATCTGAACCAAATAAGTTTATCTTGGTCTCATCAGACCACAGGAAGTGGTTCCAGTAATCCATGTCCTTTGCTTGTCTTCAGCAAACTGCGAGCTTTCTTGTGCATCATCTTTAGAAGAGGCTTCCTTCTGGGATGACAGTCACGCAGACCAATTTGATGCAGTTTGTGGCGTATGTTCTGAGCACTGACAGCCTGACCCCCAACCCCTTCAACCTCTGCAGCAATGCTGGCAGCACTCATACGTCTATTTCCCAAAGATAACCTCTGGATATGATGCTGAGCACGTGCACTCAACTTCTTTGGTCGATCATGGCGAGGCCTGTTCTGAGTGAAATCTGTCCTGTTAAACCGCTTTATGGTCTTGGCCACCATACTGCAGCTCAGTTTCAGGGTCTTGTCAATATTTTTATAGCCTAGGCCATCTTTATGTAGAGAAACAATTCTTTTTTTCAGATCCTCAGAGTTCTTTGCCATGAGGTGCCATGTTGAACTCCAGTGACCATTATGAGAGAGTGAGAGCAATAACAACAAATTTAACACACCTGAGACCTTGTAACACTAACGAGTAACATGACACTGGGGATGAAAAATGGCTAATTGGGCCCAATTTGGACATTTTCACTTAGGGGTGTACTCACTTT
>BLSH010001996.1:161158-173873 GCA_018402905.1 Glandirana rugosa
CACTGTCCATGAGCCCATGAAACTACCTGTCCACTGTCCATGAGACTACCCGACACTGTCCATGCTGATCACCCCCCCTAATAAAGAGGACCTGTCAACACCCCATCAAAGTACCTGTCACAGCCCATCAGAGTACCTGTCACCTGTCCATCAAAGTACCCGAGTACCTGTCACCTGTCCATCACAGTACCCGAGTACCTGTCACCTGCCCAGAGTACCCAAGTACCTAATACCACCCCATTGGAGTACCCAAGTACCTGTCACCATCCCATCTGAGTACCCGAGTACCTGTCACCTGCCCATCAGAGTACCCGAATACCTGTCACCTGCCCACCAGAGTACCTGTCACCAGCCCATCTGAGTACCCAAGTACCTGTCACCAGCCCATCAGCATACCTGAGTACCTGTCACCAGACCATCAGCGTACCCGAGTACCTGTCACCTGTCCATCAAAGTACCCGAGTACCTGTCACCTGCCCATCAGAGTACCCGAGTACCTGTCACCAGACCATCAGCGTACCTGAGTACCTGTCACCTGCCCATCTGAGTACCCGAGTACCTGTCACCAGCCCATCAGAGTACCCGAGTACCTGTCACCTGCCCTTCAGATTACCTGAGTACCTGTCACCAACCAATCTGAGTAACCGAGTACCTATCTGCAGCCCATCAGAGTACCCAAGTACCTTTTACCAGTCCAGATTACCCGAGTACCTGTCTCCAGCCCATCAAAGTACCCGAGTACCTATCTGCAGCCCATCAGAATACCCAAGTACCTATCTGCAGCCCATGCCTCATAGAATATACTTTGAGTGTTTGCTTTCCAAAATGGGGTCATTTTGTGGGTAATTCCACTGTCTTGGTGCTCCAGGGCCTTCAAAACTGTACTGTGTACACCAAGCACACTGATCACCCCACTAATAAAGAGGTCCTGTCACCACCCCATCAAAGTACCTGTCACAGCCCATCAGAGTACCTGTCACCTGTCCATCCAAGTACCCGAGTACCTGTCACCACCCCATCAAAGTACCCGAGTACCTGTCATCTGTCCATCAAAGTACCCTGAGTACCTGTCACCTGTCCAAAGTACCCTGAGTTCCTGTCATCTGTCCATCAAAGTACCCGAGCACCTGTCACCTGCCCATCAGAGTACCCGAGCACCTGTCACCACCCCATCTGAGTACCCGAGTACCTGTCACCATCCCATCTGAGTACCCGAGTGCCTGTCACCAGACCATCAGCGTACCAGAGTACCTGTCACCTGCCCACCTGAGTACCCGAGTACCTGTCACCTGCCCACCTGAGTACCCGAGTACCTGTCACCTGCCATTCAGATTACTCGAGTACCTGTCACCAACCCATCTGAGTAACCGAGTACCTATCTGCAGCCCATCAGAGTACCCAAGTACCTTTTACCAGTCCGTCATATTACCCAATTACCTGCAGCCCATCAGAATACCTGAGTACCTATCTGCAGCCCATCAGAGTATCCAAGTACCTATCTGCAGCCCATGCCTCATAGAATATACCTTGGGTGTTTGCTTTCCAAAATGGGGTCATTTTGTGGGTAATTCCACTGTCCTGGTGCTCCAGGGCATTCAAAAGTGTGATAGGTATGAATGAAATGTTATGTATAATTTATGCTTTGTTAGGAGAAGATTGTGCTGAGGACGTGTTGCATTTGATTGTTGTTTCCTCGCGCTCTCAGAGGAGGCGGTGCTGGGCAGGTCTATTTAAACACTGAGTTTCCTGTAGCAAGTGCTGTCCGTTCTACAGCGTTACCAGTACTTTCTGCGACCCGATTGAGTTTTCCTGTTTCTCTGTGACCCGGCTTGTACCTGTTTCTGCCTGAACTCTGCCTGCACCGACCCCCGGCTAGTCTACGACCACTCTTCTGTTTGAACCTTATGTACCTCACCTGCCTGCCTGTTAACGACCCTGCCTGCACCTGACCACCCGATTGCCTGCTCCTCCTGCACTGCTTTGCCCGCACGTTACCGACCACTACTCTTCAGTCTTGCACGGACTCTCTGGAGGACATCTTACCATCTGTGTCCTATCCAGCTCTCGTGCCCCCCTATGCTCTAGCGCTCCCTGTCTGCTCTACCAGGGGTTCTGGAACCAGGGCTGTAAGAGAGGTTGCCTACTGCATAAGTCAGACTCTACCACCAGGTACGTGACATGCTTCTATAAACGCCTGACGGTGCTCCCTGCATGTTCGGCCACTGTATGTGGCCAGGGTGTGAAAAAGTCTCACACATGTGGTATCGCCATACCCGGGACAAGTAGCAGAATATATTTTGGGGGTTAATTTTTGCTATGTACATGCTATGTGTTAGAAATATCTTATAAATTGACCACTTTGTGTAAAAATAAAAGCGTTTACATTTTCTTTCCACGTTTTTCGAAGACTTGTGGAAAAAAATGAACCATTCAAAAGACTCATAATGCCTCGTAGATTATACGTTGGGGTGTTTTCTTTCCAAAATGGGGTCATTTTGTGGGTAATTCCATTGTCCTGGTGCTCCAGGGCCTTCAAAAGTATAATAGGTCATTAGAAAATTCTGCTCCTAGAATGCATGCCGGTGCTCCCTGCATGTTGGACCTCTCTATGTGGCCAGGCTGTGAAAAAGTCTCACACGTGGTATTGCCATACTCAGGGCGAGTAGCAGAATGTATTTTGGGGTGTAATTGGAAGTATGCATATGCTGTGTGTGAGAAATAACTTGTTATGACAATTTTGTGCAAATTTCTTAATTTTCCCAAGAATTGTGGGAAAAAAGTACAACTTCAAAAAACTCGCCATGCCTCTTACTAAATACCTTGGAATGTCTACTAAGGGGGTAATTTGGGGGGTATTTGTACATTCCTGACATTTCAGGGCCTCAAGAAATGAGATAGGCCATCAGTGCATCAGGTGTGATCAATTTTCAATGATTGGCACCATAGCTTGTAGACTCTATAACGTTCACACAGACCAAATAATATACACTTATTTGGGTTATTTTTACCAAAGATAGGTAGCAGTATAGGTTTTGGCCCAAATTTATGAACAAAAATTACTTATTTGCAAAATGTTATCACAGAAACTAAAGTTTTGTTTTTCAAAATTTTCACACTCTTTTCACTTATGTCGCAAAAAATAAAAAATCCAGAGGTTCTTAACCACTTACCAACCGGAAGGTTTCCAGCTTTAGGACCAGAGCACTTTTTGCGATTTGGCACTGCGTCGCTTTAACTGACAATTGCGCGGTCGTGCGATGTTGTACCCAAACAAAATTTGCGTCCTTTTTTCCCACATATAGAGCTTTCTTTTGGTGGTATTTGATCGCCTCTGCGTTATTTCTGATCGCTGCTATAAACAAAAGAAGAGCGACCATTTTGCAAAAAAAAACAAATTTCTTACTTTTTGCTAAAATTCAAATCCAAAAAAAAATATATATAAAAAAACATTTTTTTTCACCGGTTTTGGCCGATTTATGTTCTTCCTCATATTTGTGATTAAAAAAAAATCACAATTGGCATTTATTGATTGGTTTGCGCAAAAGTGGCCGCGTTTACGGATGATAAGAATTCATTTCTGGGGTTTTTATTTTATTTTTATTTTTTACTAGTAATGGCGACGATCTGCGATTTTTAGCGGTACTGCGATATTGGGGCGGACATGTCGGACATTTGTGACACTTTTTTGGGACCAATGACATTTATTCAGCAATCAGAAATTTAAATGTCCACTGATTACTGTATAAATGTCATTGGCAGTGAAGGGGTTAACCTGGGGGGGGGAGCTAGGGGTTAACTGTGTTCCCTGGGTGTGATCTTACTGTGGGGGGGGTTGGGCTATCATGGGCATGAGAGATCTAACTGATCCCAGTGACAGGGATCAGTAGATCTCCCATGCCCTCACTAACAGAGCAGGGAACCGCCGTGTTTACATCGGCGGTTCCCCATTCTTTTCCTGTGGCCGCTCATCGCGGCTCGCCGGCACACATCGGGTCCGCCCGAGCCACGGGCACACTCCTCAGGAGTGCGGCGGGCCCAAATTTATGAACAAAAATGACTTATTTGCAAAATTTTATCATGGAAACTAAAAAAAAAGTGTTTTTTTTTTCAAAATGTTCGATTTCATTGGCTTTTTACCCTGATCAGGGAGGAGCGGACGTCAAATGACGTCCGCCCGGATCAATAGAGTGTTCCTGCCGACGTCATTTTACTATGGGTCGGTAAGGAAGTGGTTAAAGGTGGGAGCGGACCTGCCCGAAACCGTGAAATACCTTTAGACACATTTTTCCTTCTATCAGATATCATGCTGGTGGTGATGTTTATGTTCCCCATCTCCCCTCCTTTTTATGTTTTGTTTTTTATATATTTTTTACTTCACTTTGTCCCCTCACCTCTCTGAGGCAGACATATTCCACCCTAGCCCACCCTGACCCCCATACATAAGTTGTGGTACTAAAGTGATGAACTCAGTCTGGTAACATGCTGGCATATGACTGTATATCATAATGATGAAAATTGATTATAGTTTGTACTAAGAAATTCTGACTGTCAACTTCAAGTTTATAAGATGTATTCTTTTGTCAGTTTGGGATTTTATCTCTTTTCCCTTGTTTTCACTTTGTAAGCTGAAAATCAAAATAAAGACTACTTAAAAAAGAAGAGGATGTCATCTGCGTAGGCAGAAAGTTTGTGTTCCATGGAACCTACTGTCTCTCCTCTGTTAGGGTTTGCTCAGATGGTCCTAAGGAATGGTTCCAGGGCCAGATCAAATAACAAAGGTGAGAGCGGACAGCCCTGTCTCATGTCATTTCCAATAGGGAACCTTTGGGAGAGCTTACCATTAACCTTGACCTGGGAACTCGGAGATGTGTATAATGCTGCAATCCAGTTCAACATATCTGGGCCTAGGGCTAAGGTCTCCAGGATCGCGTTGAGGTATTACCAGTCAACCCAGTCAAACGCCTTTTCGTCGTCAGATAGAATGAGGAAAGGCAAAGGGGAGTAACTAACACAAGCCTAGTGGATTAACTGAATAGCTCGGACGGAATTGTCCCGAGCCTCTCGACCCGCCATAAAGCCCATCTAATCCGGGTGTATCACCGATGGCAAAAGATACTTCAAGTGATTCGCCAGGATTTTTGCAAAGATTTTAAGATCTGCATTCAGCAGAGATATAGGATGATAATTCTGCGGCAGAGTAAGAACCTTGCTCTCTTTCGGGAGGACCGTAATATGAACCAGTTGGCCTGCGGGTGGAATCGCGCTGCCCTTTGCAATTGCATTGAAGTATCTGGACATCAGCGACAGCAGTAGCAAGAGAAATTTAGTGTAGTAAGCCTTTATGTAGCTGTCCGACCCAGGAGTCTCACCATTGGGCAGAGATTTGTATGGTGGCTTCTACCTCTGTAGGCGCAATAGGGGACTCTAGGCTTGCCCGCTGCTCCGCTGTCAGGGAAGGTATCCCTGCTGAGGCTCGGTAGTCACGAATTTGTGTCAGTTTGGACTTTTTCGCCTCAAGAGCGAAGGCGGCATCAATGTTGTACAATTCTGCGTAATAATCGCGGAACAGCTAGGCAATCCTAGAGGCCTATATAGTGGCCTCCCCAGCAGGTGTCTGTAGCTTATGTACATAGGTCAGGGCCCGTCGCTTCCTAAGAGCCCTGTCTAACAGCCGGCCGCATTTTTTGCCATGTTCATAATATGCCGGGTGACCTCCCAGCTTTGTTCGTCTTCCTGGAAATTACCCCTGTGATGGTACTAAATTAGCTCCAGCTGCTTCCATGACCGCAGATACGACAAAGGGGCCGGCCGATCGTGTCTGGGAACCGGAGGCCTGCATCCCACAGACCACAGAGAAGTCAGCGACATTCCCGCTTTACTTCCCAAGAGGAGATGTGGAAGACATAGACAGTAAGTAACGGGCAAGCCCCCATATCATGAGGGAGTGCGATACATATAGACTGGAAGACGACAGTGATAACACTGCAGAACTGAGGGACAAGTGACCGCACACATATATGTTATCAATCAATGTGGACCCTCGCTAGTATTTACCCATTGCCTAAATCACTGCTTGTTAGAAGGGACATACCGTACCACCTACTGGTTAACCTCTGAGACATTTACACCGGATTGATTCTAAGGGGAGCCACCCTGTTTACTTTTCTCTGTTGGTAGTCTTGCCCCTAGCTGGATTCGGGAAGATGTACTCTGTAGGACTGCACATGCAGCTCATGGTACATTTAGAAACCAAGGTGAGACCCCCTCTGAACTACACTCCCAAAGAGACTAATGAGAGCTCACGCAGTGGTGCAGTAACTGGCGTGATGTCACCTAACTATGTGACAATCCTGAGAGGAACTGTGTATGTTGGACAACGGAAATGACAGCTAAACCTGATAACCATGAAAACTATTAAGGGTTGCAGAACTTTGCAAGCCAGATACTTCCCCAGTTTCTTAGCCCGTGACTAGAAATAGGAGACAGAGCTTGCTGAACTTTAGCTGGGAAAATCCTTTCAGCCTTCTAGCCCGAACTTCCCTGGAGAACGGGTGAGGAACTCATTATAACAGGTAGCTAATTCAGTCACACGACTAAGTTCTGGCGGACAGGGGTAGATGGCACTCACTAAATGGATATGCTACGCCAAATGGATGACCTATAGCAGAGTATTTCCAGGGACTAGGACCCTAATATTGTCTTGGTCTGCCTCAGGGGAATATTTTCCCTATCTTCGTTGCATATGTTGGTTAACAATATGGTTTTACCGTTCTCTATTCTACTGTACTGTTATTTGATTTGGTGCAATTTTGATATGAGACAGGCCTGAGTAGATGGGCGGGGGGAGGGGGGGTGGACTAGATCGTTTGGACAGGTTCTAACCTCTCTCCCACCCAGGCTACGGCACTGTTATCCGGAAATCTTCCAGAATGGGGCGTTTGAATGTTTTTTCACTTAAAATTCTTTTTCTCTTTAGTCTTTAATCCTTTAGTTTATAATTCCCATCTTTCCCGCTTAGTACTTCCCTGACTCTTCTACCCTTCCCCCCTCCTCCTTTCCCTCTCTCCCTAGTGGGAACCCGGTAGTAATGAACGTCATTAAGATTATCTCCCTAAACACAAAAGGGCTGAATACGCCCGAAAAATGCTGCATGCTCCTGAATGAGCTGAAACGTTCGCATGCAGACGTAGCCTTTATTAAGGAGACGCACTTTAGAACTGACAAAACACCCAGCTTAAAAATTAGACCCTAACCTATTGTATACCATGCAACAAATATGACTGCTAAGACTAGAGGGGTCTCCATACTGCTGTCTAGTAACGTACCCTGTACTGGCATTGCTGCGGATAGTGCAATCGTGATTTGGTAGGTGTAACCTGCTAAAAATGAGCATACTCCCGAAATTTTTGTACTTGTTCCAAGCCTTACCAATAAGTATCCCAGACAGCTACTATAGACAAGTGCATGCTCTGTTCACGAAATTTGGGCACATTCCAGACCTCACCTCGCCAGGCGGTTTCTGACGTTGCCCAGGCATCTGGGTGGATAAGCCCTACACGACATCCGCAAATACTACTGGGCAGTACATCTGGGTAGACTCATAGACTGGGGGGGCATGCTAACAACAAGCTTTGAGCCCAAATAGAACAAAACCAGTCTTCGGTACCTTTACAGGGTGCCCTATGGTGCTATGACACATTGCCATCTACACTGAAGGCACATCCCATAATAGGCAGCACTTTGAGTGTAGGTCATCAGACTGTATTTCCAATGACCCTCTCGACACAGGATTCCCCACTCTTCCCTATTTTGGGCAACCCAGTGATTCCCCCGTGGACTTAATGCAACCCCATTCCAGACACTCCAAACTGAAAGGCGGACATGTGCTTCTCATTTTGTGGAGACAGACCATTGGTCCTCAATATCCATGTTGACTAAAACACCGGGACGATTCCAGATTCCTTTCTGGAACGCTTTACAACTCCACCACTTCCTGTACTCGCTACCCGACCCGCGACACTACGAACAAAGCCTTACGACATTTGAAGAGTACTGTCCAGGTGAGGAGGGACAATTACACGTTAGTCAATACACCCACAGAACAGCCCGACTGCTATTTCTGCAAAAATGGGAAAGTGACCTACACAGCTCCTTCACAGCCTCACAACAAAATATACTCCAATTCTCCCTAAAATCCTCTGCATGTACCAAAATCCAGGAAACTAACTATAAAATACTTACCAGATGGTATTACACCCCCCAGAGACTAAAAATATTTGCTACCCAGCCACCTCAGAACATTGTTGGAGATGTCAGACGGAAATGGGCACTCTCTTGCACATTTTTAGGTCCTATCCTTAATTGAAACACTTCTTGACTTCGGTCCATACTGTCACCCAGAAATTTACGGAACTTGCGATACCAGACAATACAGCGTTCTACCTGCTACATGCCACCACCATTCCACCCAAATTATATGCCTTCACAGACGGGCACATCGGAATGCGCATGTGTGCACGAGAACAGGCATGCGCACGGGACATCTTGGCGCTAGACAGGCTATTTAAAGGAGACGCTGAAACTGCTTCAATGCTGACTGGTCTTCAGCTGTTCCTGAGCCTTGCTTTCTGTGAAAGATACCTGTTACTGATGACCCTGGCTTGCCTCCTTGTTTTGCTGATTCTGTACTTCGTTCCTGCAAGTGGATGACCCTGGCTTTCCCTCAACCACTCTTCTGCCTGCTGTTCCGGTACCTCGCTGCCCGCTTGCTGACAACCCTGGCTTACCCATGACTCTGCTCCTGCCTGCTGTCTCCTGTATCCTGCCTGGTTTGAGTGCCTGCCAAACTGACCGCATGTGCCTTGCTGCACCTATCTGGGAATTCCTGCCTTGATCCTGCCAGAAACTCTGTTCCTGTACAAGTGCCAGCTCTACTGATTGAACTGCTTCCTTAATCTCTACCACCCTACAGTGCACAGTGACCGTTCCTGATTCAATGGTCCTCCTGTCTCCACGCAAGCACACCCCCTGCAGTTAGTTCCTGGGACTACACCTACAGGCACTCGTGCTCCTCCTGTCCCTCGGTCCTTTCTGTTTCATCCTCGGAGGGGCCTGGGCTGGAGTAATAAGAGAGGCCAACCTCGTCAGTTCAGTCTCCCATCAGGTATATGACAGTACCAGTTAGCCAATGATGGAATCTGAAAGGGAGGTCTCTCTTCTTGCAACCCTCTGCCGGACTGTTACCACACTCTCGGATGTAGTGCAAGGGTTGCATATGGACTTTGTTCAACTACAAGAACAACTACAGGCCATATGCAGCACAGCTCAAACCACAACCTGCATCCATCATGAAACATCTTTTCTTCCTGAACCCAGAGTGCCTTTACCTGAACGGTTCTCGTGAGACTGTAAGAAATTCAGAACTTTTCAGAATACTTGTGAACTATACTTCTTTCTGTTGCCCTGCACATTCTCTCCTGAAGAAATAAAGGTGAGATTCCTTATATCCCTAGTGCTGGAAGAGCCACAGTCCTGAGCCCACCAACTTTGACAGCAACAGGATCCCGCTTTGACTTCTGTGAATTCCTTTTCACTGCCATGTCCCAGTTATATGCTGATCCCTTCCGCCATCAGACTGCTGAATTCATTCCAAGCCATGTGCAACAGGGCCCAAGGCCGGTGGAGGACTATGTAGCTGATTTTCGGTTATGGAGCGCTGACACAAATTGGAACGACTCCGCATTACACTTCCAGTTTCATCTTGGCCTGTCTGAAACTCTCAAAGATGAGCTGGCTAGGGTAGGAACATCTGCCTCTCTAGATGACTTAATACTGCATTCAGATTGACCGTCATCTGCGAGAAAGACAAGCTGAGGGCTCCAGGACTCCTGTCTTTGTCCATCACCGCCATGCCAGACTATTCCATTGACCACAAGGAAGACTCTCATCCTAGCTTCCTGAGACCCCTTTGTCTGCACAAGAACGGGCCCGACGTCGCCATGGTAATCTCTGCCTCTACTGTGGCGACATAGGTACGGACTTGTCCTATAAGACACCCAAGGAATTCTTATTCTCAGCCACATACAGTAGCAGCATTAGACGATGGTGAAGCCCACACTATCCTGCCAGTCTCCCTCCAGTTTGCTGAAAAGACTCTGACTTCTGGCCATTGTGGATTCAGGGGCTTGTAGCTGTTTTATTGACTCTTCGTTTACTGCCCTGCACAAAATACCTCTGTGTAACAGCTTTTCCTGTTCATCTGGCAGATGGGCCAGGCATTAAATCCGGACTGGTCACTCTGGAGACAGCACCGATCCTGTGTTCTACCACATTTGGGCATCAGGAATTCCTCCATCTCCCCTTTTTCCTATCATTTTGGGGCAACCATGGCTGAAAGCCCATAACCAGCTTATTGACTGGTCCACCGGAAAGATAACCTTTCACTCTGATTACTGCAAGACATTCTGCCTCCTATCTACATCCAGCCCAGGAGAACCACTCCTCCATATTAACATGGACTCTGAAACCGCTAAATTGGTCCTTGCAGTCTATCATGCAATACCTTAACAAAAACAATGCCGACACCCTTCCACTTCAGACCATACGATTGCCCCATTGAACTTTTACCCAGAGCAGAGATTCCCTTTGGTTGAATTTACCCCCTTTCTAAACCTGAACTGAAGGAGTTGCGGACTTACATTGATGAGAATCTTGACAAGGGGTTTATTCCTCTCTCCTCATCACCTGCTGGGGCAGGAATTTTCTTTGTTGAAAAGAAGGACCGTTTACTTCAGTCCTGTATAGACTATCGGGACCTCAATAAGGTCACCATAAAAAAAACGTTACCCGCTACCACTCATTCCTGAACTGTTTCAAAGACTACGGGAAGCACGTATAGTTTCCAAACTTGATCTAAGGGGTGCATACAATTTGATCCGGATCAGAGAAGGGGATGAGTGGAAGGCGGCCTTCAGATGTCGCTTTGGGCATTTTGAATATCTTGTGATGCCCTTCTGATTATGTAATGCTCCTGCTACTTTTCAGCATTTTGTTAATGAAATATTTTAAGATTTTCTGGACTTGTTTACCATTGTCTACCTGGATGATATCTTTACGCAAAACCAGAAAAATGTGAATTCGAGAAATATACTATCCAATTCTTGGGTCTTATTATTTCCGCTGATGGGATTGCCATGGATCCTCAGAAGGTGTCCACAATATTGGATTGGCCTGCCCCCACTGATAAAAAGCCATACAACAATTTGTAGGATTCGCCAACTTTTATAGAAAATTTATCAAGGACTTTTCAGGTATCATCTCCCCGATCACTCAGTTGACTAAATCACTTGCAACCTTCTCATGGACTTCTGAGGCTCAGACGGCATTTGACAAACTGAAGGGTCCATTTCCATCTACACCAGTGGCGTCGCTAGGGGGGTGCGGCCTGGGTGACACCCATCAGAGGGGTGACAGAGCTTTTTTTGGCCAGCGACCACCTCCGGTGATATTCCCTTACGCGCCGCTCACTGCTTTCACACAGCACAGGCAACAGCGCATTGGCTCTCCCAGCGGTGTGCACAGTCCTCCCTGCATCTCTATGAGAGAGGGAGGGGGCAGGGGATGTACACAGAAGCTCCACTATCCTGGCCCCACGGCTCCACTATCCCGGCCTGGCGGCTCCATTATCCCGGCCCAATGGCTCCGCTAATCCAGCCCGGCGGCTCCCCTATCCCGGCCCGGCGGCTCCACTAATCCTGGCCCAACGGCAGCTCCTTCTAAAGACTGCACACCCTCTGTAAGTTGAAGCTGCTCTTTTGGCAGCAGCCTTCTGTCCTGTGAAACATTCAGTACTTAACTTGTCTTTGCACCTTATACATAGAGAACCCCTGAGCCTTGCACCCTGGCTATACATCGCATAAATTGCACCCTGGCTGTACATAGTGATAAATGCACCCTGGCTGTATATAGTGATAAATGCACCCTGGCTGTATATAGTGATAAATGCACCCTGACTGTACATAGTGATAAATGCACCCTGGCTGTATGTAGCATTGCAATTATTGCTATGTACAGCCAGGGTGCAATTATTGCTATGTACAGCCAGGATGCAATTATTGCTATGTACAACCAGAGTGCAATTATTCCTATGTACAGCCAGGGTGCAGTTATTGTTATGATAGCGATAATTGCACCCTGGCTGTTCATAGTAATAATTCCACCCTGGCTGTACATAGTGATAATTGCACCCTGGCTGTACATAGTGATAAATGCACCCTGGCTGTATGTAGCATTGCTATGTACAGCCAGGGTGCAATTATTGCTGTGTACAACCAGGGTGCAATTATTGTTATGATAGCAATAATTGCACCCTGGTTGTACATAGCAATACTTGCACCCTGGCTGTACATAGCAATAATTGCACCCTGGGTGTATGTAGCGATCCATGCACCCTGGCTGTACATAGCAATAATTGCACCCTGGCTGTACATAGCAGACTTCTGAGCCTTGCACCCTGTACGTAGCGAACTTCTGCACTCTGTTTGTATCACATTCCCGAATGCTGCACTCTGTATTAGTGTACTTCTGAACTTTGCATAATGCACTCATGGTATTTAAATGCCTTTGTAAGGCCCTCCCATTGTTAGTGCAATTCGACCATACCTACCCTTTAATGCAGTGTACTCTCCCCCTGTGGGGGGGGGGGGGTGTGGTGGGG
>BLSH010001996.1:242281-265764 GCA_018402905.1 Glandirana rugosa
CGATCTATAAACTAGGGATGTCATACAGCGTGTGGACACTATATGAAGTAGGGCTTCTAAGTATTCCTACGTCTTTCTGGTGGTCCTTCCGGGTATCAATTGCCATAACCCAGTCAGTCGAGCGCCTACCCGGTCATGTAACTACCGAAGGAGGTTGGAAATCATTGTGTCTGGACTCGGATGGAATTTCTGTGATTCGTAGACAACGTTAATAATGTTGTCCAATGGTAGTGTTCTGGTTCAGACAACCACTGTCGACTACACCCAAGCGACATATGGTAGTAATTCGTACTACTAATGATGGTATACAGCGAACCCACATCAGCTGTCACCAACAGACTTGGTCTTGTGATGGTAACCTGTTGTAATAATTGCAACAGATGCTTAGTGTCTTTAAGGTAGGCTCAGGTCTGTGTTACTAAAGGTTGGAGGAAGCCATCAATGTACTGGCCCATCCGCGAGCTGACTGACCCAATACCGTTAACTATGGGCCTTCCTGGTGGTCTTTCTGCATCCTTATGAATCTTCGGGATGAAGTATATCACAGGTGTGCGACATACTGTAGGGATCAAATATCTAGCCTCTTTTTCAGTCAGAATCTTTTTCTTCTTGCCTTTTTCCACCAGGCAGGTCAGTTTCTCCTTAAATTCTCCCCACGCATCTTTTCTCAACACTGAGTACATATTTGGATCACTGAGTAGTCTGTCCATTTCTTGTATGTAGTCGTCCTTTGCCATGACTACGATTCCTCCGCCCTTATCTGCCGGGCGGATGACAACATTCTTTTTATTCTCAATATCTCGAATACCCTTACTCATATAGGTGGGGTCTCTGTACTTCTCAATTTGCAACTCTTCCAACTCCTCCACCACCAATCTCTTAAAAACGTCTACAAATTTCTTATCATTGATGTGCGGATTAAAAAGGGATTTGTTTCGCAATTCACTATGCACAATGTGAGTAGGTTCATTGACTGTGAGTCGTATGTTACCTTTTTTATTTTCCAGCAACATATATTTTTTGATATAAATTTTTCGAATATTTTTTTGGATGTTAATATATGTATCGAATTTGTTTAAATTTTTTTTTTATTAGGGGTGTACTTGAGGCCCTTATACAGCACCCTCAGTTCCTCTTTATTAAGGGCGACCCTACTGATGTTGTAAATGCCCTGACCAATCAGTCTCTTCTTCTCTTGTTGCTTCTTTGCCCCTCTACATCCTCTCTTGGTTCTCCTGATTCCATCCTGGGGTATGGGTCCTGCTGTCTTTGGGGGGGCTTCGTAAAGATTTCTCAGGAGCCATATTATTAGATTTTAATAGGCAAGCAAAACAAGTGGAAAATATTATTCGTAAGTACTGGCCTATTCTTCTAAAAGACAATGAAATTAAGTCAATACTTCCACTTAGGCCTCAATTACCGGCGAGCCCCTAATTTGAGGGATAGACTAGTCAAGAGTGTTATGGATCGACCCAAAACTAGACGCCCTACCTTCCTGGATCACAAAGGTTTCTTTGGATGCAGTGGTTGTGCAGGATGTACGAACACCTTGGGTAATTTGAAAAAAAAAAGAAAAACCTTTACCTCCACCACCACTGGTAAACAATACGAGATTAGGGACCTTTTAGGGATTTCCATATTAAAAGTACGGTAGGGTTGAGTTTCTGGGGAGTAGAGATGTATCGTAGACAATGGAGAGGTTCAGACAAAATCAAAACTCTTAGCCAACGAGAATCGTGGTGGATTTTTGAGATGCAATCCCTTAGACCAAAAGGGTTAAATGTAGATTTTGATTTGAATTGTTTTATTTCTGATTATTAATTTCATTTTTTTTTTTTATTTAGTTGTCATTCTATTTTTTTTTAATTTATGTTAATTCATTTATTATCAGCACCTAGCAGTTTCTTATGTCTTGTGATGTATCATATATTCATATATTCTCTTTATTGTATGTGAGGGTTTCCTTAGTCTATTTTGTATAGAAACATTGTGCTATAGCAGCTCTTTACGGCTTCTGACACCGATTTTCATTTAAGTTTGCAATATTTTGTGTCACCAGCCCTTCTATTTTGTATTGAATCCTGGCCCTGGTTTCTGCCTCTCGTTTTTAATTTCTCCAGTATATACTCAGTTTCAATATATACCCATTTTTATTTTTGGCATCCGGGATTGCCTGATGCATTGAGCATATCTTACACTTTTCTTTTCCCTTTTGTATAGTATTTTATAGTGTTTAATCCACTGAGTCCATGATGGCTCGTATTGGTACCCCTAGCCTTCACAAAAATGGCACCCGTATAAATATGGGCCAGGGCCGGAGGATGAGGTGGGTGTACACTCCTCTTGGAAAGGAATAGACCTGCCCTCTGCACCGCCTGTATCCATTGCCCTGAGGCAAGATGGTGGTCGTGGCTTCAATATAATGTCGGCCGCGGTTTACTATATAATCAAACGAACATCACATAGCATGCACCCCTTGATAAAGTCACGTGACGAGTGACGAAACGCGTCGGGGAGGAGCCTTGTGACGTTCTGGCAGTTTGCCTTTCCTACACGAGTCAGCAGCCGTGAAGCATCCTGTTACATTTCCATTATTGGGGATGATACATGACAGACGCAATACCCGAGTGTACCGGTGTTAGTACACAATGCCATGTGAGTTTTTAATCTTAGTTTTATTAAAATTGGTGTTTTAAAACAATTCAGCGCTATGCAAGTATTCCTCTATTTTTATATGTTATGAACTGATGATATATCGACACATACCATGTTCCTGAGCTTGAGGAGGATTGTTCCCCAGGGGGGACTGTGTGACTAGGCCCAAGTGGGGGTTGTCCCTGGAGGTGAGCGCAAAATATTGCCTGGTGGTGGTGTGTGTCAGCACCCTGAAGCACTGTATGCCTGGAAAGAGAACACTTACCTGGACACGATTTTGATTGCAGCGATTACACTCCACTATTACTCTCAGGAAGAGCTATTTCACTAAGTCACTTTTTAATAGCACTTCGTGAACTATATTTTGTTTATTTATTTTTTCTATATCTTCAGGGGGTGTGTAGTAGCACCCTAAAGCATTGTATGTTTGTAGAAAGGCACCTATGGACATTAAATGGATTGAAATGCTTGCGCACTATAAGTGCTACTTTGAAGAGCTCTCTCACTAAGTCACTTTTTAGTAGCACCTTATGCACAGTATTTGCACATATTTCCTGTATATCGTGCTTTTCACTACGAGGTGTTTTATTCATTATATATGCGTATTTGCTTTATGTATATACCTATTTATTACTTAATATTTTTTTTTATTTGCACTATAACCACTAGAAGTGTTCTATTTGTGCCTTATATACTTCTTGCCCTGTAGCCACTAGGGGGCACTGTGGCATGAAGTGATTTATCAAAATTGGCGTTATGTAGCCTAATGCAAGTTTCAGCCATTCATTGTAAGGCTCGGTTCACACATAGGCGATCCGACTTCAAGGGCGACTTTGCTAGGCGATTTGAACGCTACTTCAAGACAACTTCAGTGTGACTTTGGGTGACTTACAATGTGACCTGAAGCGACCTCCATGCCAGGCGACTTTGCCTGTAGCCAATCAGAGAAGGGAGGGAGGGGGTTGCCTGGGTAATTTGTGGGGAGTACCTGTGCAAATTTTTTTCTTTTTCCTGTAAAGTCGCTTCAGCATAGATGGGGATCCGACTTGGAGGTGACTTCCATTGAATTCTATGGACATAAGTCAATAGAATTTGCCTTAAAGTAGTACAGGAACATTTTCTGAAGTCGCCTTGAAGTTGACTTCAGTAGTGTATATTAAGACAGCTCCCGTTCATTTCAATGGGATTTCGGATGTCAGACGACTTGGGGCGACAGTAATACATATGGATGTACACTGCGCTCACCTGACACTGCGGCCATAACTAAACATATAACAAAATGACCTTGAATGGCACGAAGTAGTTATCACATTGACAGTCCCAAGGGGTCCATGAATGATGAGAAGGGTGTAATTGCTGTAAGGGGCAGCCGGCTGTAGAGAACAGGATGGACTCTAAGACACAGAAAGAAAAAGATACAGCAGCGCCTCTAAGTGCAGTATTACACCATTTATTAAATATTAAAAACAAGCCATATGCACTCACAGAAGGAGCCAAGGTAGGTGCATTGGACACAAGGATCATCTGCTGGTGACACGGTAGGGAGACACGCTCCTGGCAGCCGCTGTGCTGGGTCCGGAGCTAGACGCGCTGGTGGCTTCCATCGTTACTAAGAGATCGATGCAGATGGCGGAGGGGCACGCAGACACAGGAAACCGCGTCACTTCCGTGCACGCTGGGCGGGGGTTGCACGCGTTTGGATCATTTGTGATCTTTCATCAGGCAGAGTGGGCTTGGGGCGACACAAGTCGGATCGCAAGTCGCCTAGGAGTGAACTGGCCCTAAGGGTACAATTGTAACTTCCCCAAAGAAATCCTTTTCATGTTGAGATGAAATGTATCTTTCTCTCAAAGAAATTATCCTTGCAACAATGTTGCTTCTTCATCATCTATTTCGTTTTTTTTTTTGTTTCAATTTTATTGGATTTTCATAAGAAAGAGTATAAAAGTTATGACCAATAATAAAAGAAGATTTGTCTTGCCATGCTACTGGGTGTAGATATTTATGACATTGTATATTAGTGCATTAATGTCAAAACTTTTCAAAAGTAATCCTCTCACCACCAGTGTGAGTATGTAATATCCATTTAGCATTGAGATCAAGGGAAAAAGGGGAAAAGAAGTAGGAAAGAAGAAAGAAAGAGATGAAGTGACCCATAGCAGATAGTAGGACCCCCAGCCCCGACCGCCACCATCTTTGGTTGTCTCTATTTCAATATGGTTCTGGGATCTCCAGACAAATATCTGACCCATGGGTCCCAAAGTTTTTCAAATTGTTTAATTTTATCTTGGAGAATCGCAGTCGTGCGCTCATTTAGCATTATCCAAGAAAGTTTGTGCTTGAGTTGTTCAAATGGTAAGCTAGCAGATTTCCAAGACTTAGCAATAATGATTTCTGCTGATGTGAATATGAAGGTTATAAGGCGCCCCTGAGCATTAGATGCACTCTCCACCGTGCCACCCAGCAAAGCCTGTTTTGAAGACTTAACCAGGTTTACCTGGGTGAGTATATGAAATTGTACACTCTAATCCAGAACCTCTGCACCTTTGGACATTGCCACCAGATGTGGTACATCGTTCCTTCCTGTCCACAGCCCCGAAAGCATAAAGGGGATGCTCCCGCTACATAGACTGCGATTCCTGCTGGAACCATGTACCATCTTAGAAACACCTTATAGCTTGCTTCTATTATCGAGGTATTGATAAGGGATCTCAAAGCCGCCTGAACCATGCTGTACCATTCATCCAGTTCTAACTTTTTCTTGGAGATCAGACTCTCATTTTTCCATGTACCCTTGTTTAGTTGAGGCATCTGTCAAGATTGTGTAGATTTCTGAAATATGTCCCCTGACTTTGTCGTACTTCTGGTACAAATATTCTATGCTAGACATTGTTACATATCCGAGTTACGTGACAGGGTATGTAAAAAGTGTGCTGAGTGTATCTAAAGTATTCCAATACCGGCATTTGAAACTTCTCTATCATGGTACGTCTAGTTAATATACCTTTATTATCACACATATGCGTAGTAGGCCTGTATTAGTCCACCACTCAAACATTCTGGGAGTGAGGCCCGGGGTAAATTTCCCATTTCTGAGGATGGGAGTCAATGGAGTATGCAGGGATTGAAATTTATGGCGTTTCAACATTCTATCCCAAATGTCCAAGAACAGAGAGAGTGCCGGGCATAAAATTGAGGGTTGGTCTTTTGATGGTAGCCAAAGCACATAACTAAGCGGCCAGTCAGGACATGCAAAAGCCTCCATCTGCATCCAAATAGGATGTGGTTGCTTGGAATGAAATTTAATTAGCTGTGCCAGCTGCGCTGCATAGTAATATTTCAGTAGATCGGGAGTCCCCAATCCTCCCCTTCCCCATGGAGTGAACAGGGTGCGCTTATTCACCCTAGGCCTCTTGTCTCCCCAAATGAAGGAGGGGATTTTGTTTTGAAAAGCTAAAACCTCCAAACGTTTCAGTGTCACAGGTAATGTGCGAAAGAGATACAAAATCTTTGGAAGTATATTCATTTTCAGTGTAGTCTGCCAAACCATGATGGGGGATGAAGCGACCACCTAGCCATGTCCGTCGATCATCTTTTAAACAGTTCCGGGTAGTTTCTGGAGTACAGGGTGTGTATTGACGGTGATATTAATTCCAAGATATGGGAGAGCATCTGTGTGCCATATAAAGTTGAAGGAGCGCTTAAGGGTCGAGAGTGTGTCTTTGTCTAGCGTGACATTCATTGCCTGTGATTTATCATGATTCACTCTGAGGCCTGAAATAGATAAAAATGGTTGTAAGGTTGCATATAGATTGGGGAGAGTGGTGATTGGAGACGTAATGGATAACAGGATGTCATCTGCGAATAAGATATTTTTATGTTCCCCATCACCACAGGTCACCCCTTTAATGTCGTTGGAGGCCCGAATTTTGCATGCCAGTGGTTTCAGAACTAGGACAAAAAGTATTGGGGATAGTGGGCAGCCCTGGCGAGTACCCTGTTGAATGGAAATGGGACCCGAGGAATACCCTTTTATCATTAATGAAGCTGTCGGGGAGTTATACCTCTAAGTATTGTTAAGAATCTTGGCCTGAACCCAAATTTAGTCAGGGTGTAGAATAGATAGTCCCAGGATAGGGCATCAAAAGCCTTGTGTATGTCAATGAACAGCAGCATTCCTTTTCTAACCCCCCTACCATCCCAGTCAGATTGCATTGCAGATATAATATCTATCAATCTCCTCGTCTGATCTGATGTTTGGCGACCGGAGATAAACCCCGCCTGACCTGGGTGTATATACTGTGCTATAAAAGTTTAGTCTGGCCGCTAACACTTTAGTCATGATTTTCAGATCAACATTGATCAAAGAGATCGGGCGATAGTTCGCGCAAACTCCAAGATCCTTTCCTGGTTTGGGGAGCACATGTATATAAGCCTCCTTTTCCTGTCCTGGGATGTTAGTGCCCTGCCTGATAGAACTGAACAGCGAGCATAGATGAGGAATTAAAGTCATGTAGCTGTGATTGTGATCTGTAATTCTCTATTCATTTCTTCTTTGCTATACACTACAAGTGATGATGGGAGCAGTTCAGCAGAGCGGAGCTCAGATGTAATTTCCTTTTTAGTGAAGTGGCTTGTCTATCCCCCCAGTCTTCCAGTCTTCTATGATGCTCAGTCTATTTTACATAACACACACCCATCTGCCAATCAATAGCTGGGTGTGTGCTATGTAAGACAGAATAAGTCATTACAGGTTACTTTGCACACAGATCTGTTTATTAATCGGTGTGCTTCTCCCTGCTTGCTCTTCACTGGTAATTTGTAAACTGGCAGAACAAAATCCAACCTAGGAGTTTGCTGTATAGACAGAGCAGTGGGCGGGCAAAGGCGGGCATAGATGGGATGGGCAGGGCTTTGCATGCCAAACACTGGCGGAGCCTAAATGGGACTTCTGTGTAGAATGAATGGCTGAGATTTCCATGGATATAGGAGCCCCTCCCCCAGTGATGTCAGGACGTTTCTGCAGAGAGAGATAGACGCAAATGGGGACATGTGTTCTGTTCAACACAGGCAATTTGAAAACCAGGAAGTAAAGTTGTCACCTCACTAAAGGAAGTGCACATGAGAGCTGGAGACAAGGTAGAGATCTCAACATCCTTACTGCTTTTTGCAAAACAACCAGTGACATGTTTAACAGACTGTATAGGTGCATAACATATTGATTTCTTCATTTTGACCATAGTACTACTTTAAGTTTCGGTAGAGCTGATGCATTGGGGCGAGGCATCAATTTCCTAGCCAAGAAAGTGGTAGGCTTATCTCCTATGGTGTAAAGACTCCAATTTAGAACTAATCTGGCTGCATCAAATTTTTGTCTAATCTCTATCTGGGGTGATGTTTTTTGTTCAGAAAGTAAATTATTCAATTCCATCTCCTGCTGAGCTATTGTACTGTTGTGAGATTGGTTAGACCGTGCTGCTAATTGGATTAACTTCCCGCAGATAGTGGCCTTACGGGCTGCCCAATTTATCACCGGGGCAGTATCTGAGGTTGAGTTTTCTTTTAAAAGTCTTTTAATGCTGTCTCCATCTCTGTGAATATTACAGGGTCGTTTAATAGGGACGTGTTAAGTCGCCACCAGGAAGGACACGTTTTTTTACATAGGTCAGATAGAGATACCCTGACGGGAGAGAGGTTCGACCATGAACAAATTAATATTTTGGCGGATTTTATGTATGGCACTAGTAATGTATTTAGATGTATATGATATATCCGCGAGTATGTACCGTGGACATGTGAGTAATGTGTATAGTCCCTGGTGGAGGGATTATCTTCACGCCATGTATCTATTAAGTCACAGCTGTATATCAGCCTCGCTAATTTACAGCTATTTTTAGCTACATGTTTAAGGATAGGTCTGTTTGGGGATGATTTGTCTAACATATGAGAAAAGAGGAAGGTCTGGTGTCACCAGTGACACACCTCCATCCCTATATACACAACAAATACACAGAAAAGTGCCCTGGGACTTTATATGAGGTGAGCACCATTTGCCACTATTAACAAAGTAACAGGAGTATACACAGTTTGAACATTTATTAAAAAATGATCTTACATACATGGATAGCATGACAATTGCTGAGCCAATAAAATACATCATGGTAAAATTTTGCAATGATACATATAAAAACATACAGTATGCACAGGCATCTAATAAACCCGTCGCGTTTCGCGAGACATGGCTCGCATCCTCAGGGGTGGATGCGTGTGGGATGCATCTATAATAAATAAGAAAAAATGTATAACACAATGAAGGTTGTTAAGGTAAATGGTCAGAGGGGTCTAGGAGTAGAAGGCCCCATACTCACCAACAGGCAAAGCAATGTGCCAATTTGCTGAGATCCCAACAGGTGGTAACAATGGATGTGTGGCACGGGAGCTGAGGGGAGGAAGCCAACCAGAACCGACACCTGGGGACAATCGGAGGACAGACATGGCATGGGTGGGGTTGTGTGAGCCTAGAAGTTCCACCTTGTCCAGATGGGTGTCAGCTGTAACATAAATATATGTAGTAGTAATGATTGCTATAATAGCAGAGTAAATATTGAAAAGTATATATATATATATATATATATATATATATATATATATATATATATATATAGTTACATATATGTACTGACCTGGTCCAAAAAATGAGATGAACATGGAGACCAATAGGTATGTGTGAGAGGAATGGAGGGGGGAGAGGTTGTTGAGATGATGTGACACTGGAAGTTATACCCTTTCCAAATAGATGTCAGCTGTAGCAAAAATATATAAAAAGTAATGATAATGATTGCTGTGGTAGCAGAGTATACATGTACAAAAGGTATTGCAGTATGGAGCAAACAGGTACGCTACTAGAGCGTCCAATTTCACCAATAGGTCAGCAAAAGTTACCTGTAAGCAGTGTCTAACATATGATCCAAAGGTAAGTTACTGTCCCCACCTAGTATCACCTGTCCCTGTGATTTCGGGAGTAGTATAGCGAGCATATTTTGAAAAAAGGCAATCTGGCCCAAGTTGGGGATATAATAGGATATAAACCATACCATTTGGTAAATAATTCTGCCTACTGCCATTATATATCTGCCTTCTTTATCCTTAACAATAGTAACTGGTGTAAAGGGTACCTTGCACGAGAAGTATATTGCAACTCCACGTTTCTTTTCATTGCCTGAGGACAAGAAAAACTGTGGTTATTGTGCACTAAGATATTTTGGGGCTGAGGTTTTAGTGAAATGTGTCTCCTGCAACATCAAAACATCTGCCCTCTGCTTGTAGTAATATAGAAAGGCCTTCGCTCTCTTGGAGGGGGAGTTAAATCCCTGCACATTGTGTGTTATAATCGAATATACAGTAGAAAATATGGCAGACATTGTGGTTTGGCAGAACACACTCACCTGGCGTCACACAGTAAGGCAGCAGGCTCCATTTACTGGTATGGCTATGTAGTTTGAGGCCCGAGTGTAGATAGGCAGGGTCAGCACTAGAGGTCAGGGTCAAGAGAAGAGGTAAGGAAACTGACACGCACCTGATGGTGGTGTCTGACTTATGCAGGGAGCACCCTCTCTTACGGCCCTGATTCCTGAACCCCTGGTAGTGAAAACAGGGAGCTCGGGAGTATAGGGAGGCACGAGGGCTTGAAGAGTAGTGATGCAAGCATGGAGGGTTCCTCCGAAACTCGTGCTTGGCAGGTAGCGTAGTAGTTCAGTCCGGGTTGGCAACAGGCGGGCAGTGCGGTACAAGTGGAGCAGGCTAGAGGGTGGTTGGGTGAAGGCTGGGTCGTCAACAGGCAGGCAGAGAAGTACACAGGGATGAGACAGAAGAGTGGTCGTAGACAAGCCGGGGTCACAGGAGAACAGGAGACAAGCCGGGGTCACAGAAACAGGAAACAGTCTGCTGTGGACACAGTACACGCTGTAGAACGGACAGCACCGGCTGCTGGGTCTCACCAATTCAAATAGAGCGCTTTGGCGCCATTTCCGGCGCGCACGGGAGCGCGCACCACCGCGGAAACGGCAAAAGAACACCAAATACCCGGAACTGGCTAACTTTTCCTAACATTGCCCCCCCCAAGGGGCAGCCTCCTGAACTGGGCTCTCTTGGCCGGGTTGTCTCTCCAAAAAATCTTGACCAGTTCCTGGGCATGTAAGTTGCTTTCCGGCTCCCACAAATTTTTCTCAGGACCATACCCTTCCATTTGATTAAATACTGGATGCAGTTACCCCTCTTTCTGCAGTCCATAATAGCTTCCACCTCATATTCCTCCTCTCCATTCACCAGAACTGGCTCCAGTGGTCTCGTCCTTCTGCCCGGAAAATGGTCTGGGGTTGCAGGTTTTAGCAGGCTTACATGGAACACAGGGTGAATTCTTAAAGATGGAGGTAACACTAGTTCGTAGGATACCCTATTGATTTTCCTCTTGATTGGGAACGGTCCCATAAATCTAGGGCCCAATTTCTTAGTAGGGCAAGCCAACTTCAGGTTTGTGGTTGCCAACCAGACCCATTCACCAGGTTCCAGGTTCAGCTCACCCCGCCTTTTCTTGTTGTAGGCTTCCTTATTATGCTCTTGGGTCCTAAACATTGTCTCTTGTAACAATTTACAGTTATCTTTAAAAAAGTCCATCTTCCTCTGAACCGCTGGTACTGGGCTTTCGGGAGTTGGGTTGGGTAGGAAAGATGGGTGGAACCCATAGTTTGCGAAGAACGGTGACTGGTTGGTAGCCGAGTGGACCATATTGTTTTATGCAAATTCGGCTAATGGAAGTATCTGGACCCAGTTATTTTGGGAGAAGGTGGAGAAGCAGCGCAAGTACTGCTCCAACGTCTGATTAGTCCGCTCGGTCTGACCGTCAGTCTGTGGGTGGTAGGCCGAGGAAAGGCATAGCTCGATGTCTAGCGAGGAACACAGGGCTTTCCAAAACCTGGAGGTGAACTGGGTTCGTGGTCGGATATAATACTGGTAACCCGTGAAACCTGTCAATCTCCCTGATAAATACTTCTGCTGTTTCGGCAGCGGAAGGGGTGCCATCTTGGTGAGTCAATCCACAATTACAAAAATAGCTGAATAGCCCTCTGATGTCAGCAATTCCACAATGAAATCCATGGAGATCATGGCCCAAAGCTTCTCTGGTACTGGGAGGGGATTGAGTAGACCCCATGCTTTGGCTTTACTACCTTTGTGTTGGGCACAGGTAGACCAGCACCAATGTACTTTTTGCAGTCAGCATCTACTTGTGGCCACCAGAAAGTACACTCAAGTAGATCTGATGTCTTGCGAACACCGAAGTGACCCTCTAGCTTATGGTCATGGCAGAGTTCCAAAACTGACAGCCTAACTCCTCAGGTACGAAGATTTTGCCACTGTACCACAACAAGCCCCCTTTCGTCTGTAATTTTGAGTCTGTGATGTTGGTAGTTGTGCCAACTGCCATTCGGATACGGGAAAACAGGTCTTCCTGAGTGAGGAGGAAGTTTCCGGGTGAGAGGATGGTATCCGGGCAAGTAGGAGTTTCGGTGTCATTAAACATGCCCGATAGCACATCAGGCTTGATGTTCTTGGACCCGGGCCTGTGGGTAAGGTGGAATACAAACCTCAAAAACAAGAGTGCCCACCGGGCCTGACGAGGTCTTAGTCTTTTAGCTGTCCTCAAATACTCTAGGTTTTTTTGGTCTGTGTATATGAGAATGGGATGTGCAGCTCCCTCAAGCAGGTAGCTCCTCGCCTTGATAGCCAAGAGTTCCCAGTCCCCAATGTCATAGTTCCTTTCTGGGTCTGTTAATTTCCCTGAGAAGAATGCCACTGGGTGGAGAAGAGCCTTGGCGCCCTGCCTTTGCAAGAGCACTGCTCCTATGGCAGTTTCAGAGGCATCCACTTCCAGAAGGTAAGGTAGCACTGGGTCAGGGTGCTTCAACACAGGGGCAGACATAAAAAGTTCCTTCAAAGCCTCAAAGGCCGCCTGTGCCTCGGTGGTCCAGCGGAACTTGGTGTTCATCTTGGTCAGCCGAGTGATCTGGGTGATAATAGCAGAGAACCCTTTGATAAATTTGCGATACAAATTTGCAAAACCAACGAATCGCTGGGCACCTTTCTTGTCCACCGGGGCTGGCCAAGAGACCTTTTGTGGGTACATGGTGATTCCGGTGGTCGAAATGACTAGACCCAGGAACGGGATACTTTGGCACTCGAAGATACACTTCTCCGCTTTGGCATAGAGTCCATGTTGCCTGAGGCGACCCAGGACTTTAGCAACATGTTGACGGTGGGCATCTAAAGAGGAAGAGAATATGAGGATGTCATCTAAATAAATAATGATAAACTGATCCAGATAGTCCCTAAAAATGTTGTTCACAAAATGCTGGAATGTAGCCGATGCATTGCAGAGCCCGAAGGGCATCACCAGATATTCAAAGTGCCGGAAGCGTGTACCGAAGGCAGTTTTTCACTCATCACCCTCCCTTATTCGGACAAGATTGTAGGCACCACGGAAATCCAGTTTTGTGAAGACCGTGGCTGCCCTCAGCCGTTGGAAAAGTTTGGGTACCAGTGGTAACGTATACCGTTTTTTACGGTAATCTTGTTTAACTCCCTATAGTCGATGCAGGGCCGTAGAGTGTCGTCTTTCTTTTCCACGAAAAAGATCCCGGCTCCTGCTGGGGATGTGGATGGGCGGATGAAGCCCTTTTTAAGATTATCGTCCAGATAACTTTTCAGAGTCGAGAGTTCCATCTCAGTCAGTGGGAAGATTCGCCCAAAGGGCACTTCGGCCCCGGGGAGGAGCTCAATAGGACAATCGTATTGCCTGTGGGGAGGCAGGCACTCTGCCCCCTTCTTGCTAAAAACGTCCAGATAGGCATGACACACGCCACATAGTCCTCAACGGAACGACGGCCCTGCTGGAGGGCATGCAGCGCAGCCTCTGCAGTAGCGGACTGATGAGGATCCTCGTAAAGCTGAGCCAAGGCACGGAGGAACAGGTCAAGGCTGGACACTGCTGGCGATTTCTGTTCTAGCAGCCGGTGGGCCCATGCTTGGGGTTCTCCTTGCAGGAGAGAGATCATGACACCCACTTTTGTAGCTTCCAGTGCAAAAGTATGTGGCTGAAGGGAGAAATATAACTCACGGGTGTTTCTGAATGCACGGAACTTGCTACGGTCTCCAGAGAATCGTTCTGGCAAAGGGACTTCAGGCTCTGCAGGAAAGGCAACCATGGTGCAAGATGCAACTGCTGAAGCAGGAGAGGAGAGTTCTCGGACACGCTCCTCAAGCTGCTGGTATCCCATCTGTAAGTTTTGTATGGCTCGTGTAAGGCCGGCCAAATGCTGGCAAATGTCTTCCAGGGGAGAGGGCTCCTGTGCAGACTCGGGCATGGCTATCCGTTACTGTCACGCACCTGATGGTGGAGTCTGACTTATGCAGGGAGCAACCTCTCTTACGACCCTGATTCCTGAACCCCTGGTAGTGCAAACAGGGAGCTCGGGAGTACAGGGAGGCACGAGGGCTTGAAGAGTAGTGATGCAAGCGTGGAGGGTTCCTCCGGAGCTCATGCTTGCAAGGTAGCGTAGTTGTTCAGTCCGGGTTGGCAACAGGCGGGCAGTGCGGTACAAGTGGAGCAGGCTGGGTGGTCGGGGGCAGGCTGGTTCGTCAACAGGCAGGCAGCAAAGTACACAGAGATGAGGCAGAAGAGTGGTCGTAGACAAGCCGGGGTCAATGCAGGCAGAAGACAACAAGAACAGGAGACAAGCCGGGGTCACATAAACATGAAACTTCAGGAAACAGACTGCTGTGGACACGGTACACGCTGTAGAACAGACAGCACCGGCTGCTGGGTCTCACCAGTTCAAATAAAGCCGTTTGGCACCATTTCTGGCGCGTGCGCGTGCGCACACGCACCACCACGGAAACGCCAAAAGAACACCATATACCCAGAACTGCCTAACTTTTCCTAACAGAAACAGAGAAGAAAGTTAGTGAGCATGGGATAAGACATGACTTAAGGTTTATTGTAGGTAGTAAAACTGTAAACATGTAACATATACAACGAAGGGCCGAAGTCCTCCCCAGGCCTTGGCCCTGGGGTAGAGTGTGAAGTTGCCCCCATCAAGGGATAGAAGCAAGGTCACAAGGGTGGCTGCGGGTCCACCACAGCATAACCTAAGATTTTAGTAAACAACTAGGAGGTTAGGTTAGATATATCAGTTTTTCCCCGCGATAAGCTTGCCATAGTATTCCAAGGCTCACCCTAGGTTACAAATTAAGCTAAATCATTAGTCATCTATATGAAATATATAACTATGAGAAACTGCTCCAGGACAACTGGCCGAAGCTAACAGTCCAGAATACTGTCCATACCAGTCTTATAAGATGAGGGTAAGGTAAAACTGAAACAAAAAAGAGAAAAAAAAAACCAACAAGAGGAAATCAAACCTTAAGGGAGTGCTACTAGCGTGGGCACTCCCTCACCCATTCCTGTGAACTGAGATCAGGGTGGTCTGCCCTCAGTAATCTGTGGGGCAGGTTACCGACCATTGAGGCCTAAAAAAAGTCTGTGCTGAGGCGTGTAGAAGCCTGGCAGGGTTAGACAATCACACCTCTAGTTAAAGGGGGAGCTCGTCCCAAGTCAGGTATGTGGCGGGGTCTTCCTCGCCCGGGTGGAGCGTTGTGATGACCAGATAGGTGACACTGGACGATCTCTGGAGCTTGAGGTAGGGGTAGTTTGTGGGTCTCTGTTTATAATTCCTAATTCCAGCAGAAGATCCTTGCCATCATGGTATATGGAGAAAGAGTTTGTTTTACCTCGGTGTGTGAAAGACAGCCGAAATGGAAACGATATTTGATCTGACGATTCATCAACTGTTGCAAGATGGGTTTTAAATTCCATCGTTTCTGAACAGTAGACGGGGCCAAGTCCAGAAAAAGCTGAATTGGGGTCTCATACAATGTCAGGTCCTGATGATTCCTAGAGGCCATCATTAATTTCTCCTTGATGCGCTAGTACTGTGGCTTTACTATTATATTGCGTGGGAGGCCATCTGATCTAGGCGCTGTCAGGGCCCTGTGAATACGATCCACTTCCATCTGATGGGGTAAGATGTCTGGTAGCAAGTCCTTCATGAGATCTCGCATGGCCCTCTAGAGGTCAGTGTGAGTTTCCGGTAGGCCCCTGATCCGTATATTGTAACGGCAGGACCTATTTTCGAGGTCCTCTATTTTGGAGCTCGCTTCCTCCAATTTTTCCTGAAGTTCGGCTACAAACCTGTTGGTTTGGTTAACTTTGGCAACCTTTACATCCACATTGGTCTCAATTGTGTCAAGTCGATGTCCGAAGCTTTGTATGTCATGCTTAATGTCATTTGTAATGATGGTGCATGCTTTAGAAAGTTCCTGCTGGAGCATGGTGGAGAGGCGGGCCAATAAGACTGTATTGCCCGCATATGGGACCGCTTGCTGCGAGGGGCCCTCTGGTACAGAGCTGGGTTGGCTGAACAGGGATTTAGCGAGTTCCGCCATTTTATATCCATGGATGACTCAGAGCAGCTTGCAGCTGCTGGTATACAGTCAGGTCCATAAATATTGGGACATCTACACAATTCTAATCATTTTGGCTCTATACACCACCACAATGGATTTGAAATGAAACAAACAAGATGTGCTTTAACTGCAGACTTTCAGCTTTAATTTGAGGGTATTTACATCCAAATCAGGTGAACGGTGTAGGAATTACAGCAGTTTGTATATGTGCCTCCCACTTTTTAAGGGACCAAAAGTAATGGGACAGATTAACAATCATAAATCAAACTTTCACTTTTTAATACTTGGTTGCAAATCCTTTGCAGTCAATCACAGCCTGAAGTCTGGAACGCATAGACATCTTCAGATGCTTTCAGGGGTTTCAGGGGTTTCATCCCTGATGATGCTCTGCCAGGCCTCTACTGCAGGCCTCTACTGTAACTGTCTTCAGTTCCTGCTTGTTCTTGGGGCATTTTCCCTTCAGTTTTGTCTTCAGCAAGTGAAATGCATGCTCAATCGGATTCAGGTGAAGTGATTGACTTGGCCATTGCATAACATTCCACTTCTTTCCCTTAAAAAACTCTTTGGTTGCTTTTGCAGTGTGCTTCGGGTCATTGTCCATCTGCACTGTGAAGCGCCGTCCAATGAATTCTGAAGCATTTGGCTGAATATGAGCAGATAATATTGCCCAAAACACTTAAGAATTCATCCTGCTGCTTTTGTCAGCAGTCAAATCATCAATAAATACAAGAGAACCAGTTCCATTGGCAGCCATACATGCCCACGCCATGACGCTACCACCACCATGCTTCACTGATGAGGTGGTATGCTTTGGATCATGAGCAGTTCCTTTCCTTGTGCATACTCTTCTCTTCCCATCACTCTGGTACAAGTTGATCTTGGTCTCATCTGTCCATAGGATGTTGTTCCAGAACTGCGAAAGCTTTTTTAGATGTTGTTTGGCAAACTCTAATCTGGCCTTCCTGTTTTTGAGGCTCACTAATGGTTTACATCTTGTGGTGAACCCTCTGTATTCACTCTGGTGAAGTCTTCTCTTGATGGTTGACTTTGACACACAAACACCTACCTCCTGGAGAGTGTTCTTGATCTGGCCAACTGTTGTGAAGGGTATTTTCTTCACCAGGGAATGAATTCTTCGGTCATCCACCACAGTTGTTTTCTGTTGTCTTCCGGGTCTTTTGGTGTTGCTAAGCTCACCGGTGCGTTTTTGCTATCTCTCTGATGGGTTTGTTTTGTTTTTTCAGCCTAATGATGGCTTGCTTCACTGATAGTGACAGCTCTTTGGATCTCATATTGAGAGTTGACAGCAACAGATTCCAAATGCAAATAGCACACTTGAAATGAACTCTGGATCTTTTATCTGCTCCTTGTAAATGGGATAATGAGGGAATATCACACACATGGCCATGGAACAGCTGAGCAGCCAATTGTCCCATTACTTTTGGTCCCATAAAAAGTGGGAGGCACATATACAAACTGTTGTAATTCCTACACCGTTCACCTGATTTGGATGTAAATACCCTCAAATTAAAGCTGAAAGTCTGCAGTTAAATCACATCTTGTTCATTTCATTTCAAATCCATTGTGGTGGTGCATAGAGCCAAAAAGATTAGAATTGTGTTGATGTCCCAAATATTTATGGACCTGACTGTATGTAAAGGCATTCTAGGAGATGGCGGCAGGGATAGTGAGTCGCCCTGGGGATCCTCATCCCTTTCCCCTGAGGATTTTGAGGAGAAGGGGGTCTCTCATTTCTGCCCTGGGAGAGGAGTCTGCTGTCTGTGGTGAGGGGTGTTGCGAGTTTTGTTGGTTGCCTCGTGCATTCCTCTTACCCATCACCATCTTGGGAGAGGGAGTCTGTCCAGGGGGGGTGTGCTGCTCCTTGCTTGTTTTCCTTTTTATATTGCCGTTTTCTGGATCTCCCCACGGTCTGGTATGGCATGACCGTCTCCCGGTGTCCTTGGACTCAGTATGGTCTTTCACCCGACCTCATACTGTTTTTAGTTAAAGGTTTGCCTCTGGTGTGTGGAGCAGGGTGTGTCTATTTTGGTAAAATATTTTTTTCTCTGTCACTTTCACTTGTTGATATCTATTTCACAAAAATATTTCACCAAACTCATATGTGTACCAACATCAGAAATAAAACTGTAATTCCCAAAAATCATAGGGTAATATTACTATTCTACACTCGCACACTAAGAACCACCAAATATCACAGAATAAATAGAGAAGAATAACTCCTGACTAATGTAATTCCACCACCTATATGTCCAAAGAAATGCAGTATATATGTGTAGGAGGGTTACATGTATAACAGCCCTATGGCTCACAAGGTAAGGCAACCGTGTACTGTCTCAGTTCCTGAGTTTGTATCCCACTTCATGTAGAGATGTTGTTTGTTCTCCCTATGTTGTTAAACATAGCTCCTGACTCAGGGCCTTACCTAAATTATGTCTAAATGTAGTATTTATGTGTAGGAGAGTTCCACCACCATTGCAAATCTTGCCAGATACGGGGGAATTATTTGCTAAAGGCAAATCCACTGTGCACTAGAAGTGCATTTGGCAGTGCAGTCGTTGTAGATCTGAGGGGGACATGCAAGGACAATAAAAAACAGCATTTTTGCTTGCACATGATTGGATGATAGAAACCAGTAGAGCTTCCCTCATATCAAATCTTCCCCCAGATCTACAGCGACTGCACTTTCAAGTGCACTTGCAGTGCACAGTGGATTTGCCTTAGTAAATCAACCCCACTATTTAGCCAAAAGTATTGGGCCACCTGCATTTACACACACATGAATTTTAATGGCAGCCCAGTCTTAGGCCATAGGGTTAAAATTTGATTTGGCCCACCCTTTGCAGCTATAACGGCTTCAGCTCTTCTGGGAAGGCTGTGCACAAGGTTTAGGAGTGTGTCTATGGAAATGTTTGGCCATTCTTCCAGTAGTGCATTTGTGAGGTCAAGCACTGATGCTGGATGAGAAGGCTTGGCTCGCAGTCTCTGTTCTAATTCAGCCAAAAGGTGTTCTGTCTGGTTGAAGCCAGGACTCTGTGCAGGCCAGTCAAGTTCCTCCACCCCAAACTCGCTCATCCATGTCTTTATGGACTTTGTGTTGTGCACTGTTGCGCAGTCATGTTGGAACAGGGACGGGCCATCTCTAAACTGTTCCCACAATGTTGGGAGTATGAAATTGTCCAAAATGTCTTACTATGCTGATGCCTTAAGAGTTCCCTTCACTGGAACGAAGAGGCCAAGCCCAGCCCCTGAAATCCAACCCCAAATCATAATCCCCCCTCCAGCAAATTATTTGGGCCAGTGCACAAAGCAAGGTCCATAAAGACATGGATGAGCGAGTTTGGGGTGGAGGAATTTGACTGGCCTGCACAGAGTCCTGACCTCAACCAGATAGAACACCTTTTGAATGAATTAGAGCAGAGATTGTGAGCCAGGCCTTCTCATCCAACATCAGTGCCTGACCTCACAAATGCACTTCTGGAAGAATGGCCAAACATTCCCATAGACACACTCCTAAACCTTGTGCACAGCCTTCCCAAAAGAATTGAAACTGTTATAGCTGCAAAGGGTGGACCAAATCAAATTTTAACCCTATGGCCTAAGACTGGGCTGCCATCAAAGTTCTTGTGTGTATAAAGGCAGGTGTCCCAATACTTTTGGCTAGATAGTGTATCTGGCAAGATTTGCAATGGTGGTGGAACTTGACCTGCATGGATGAGTCAGTTTGAGGTGGAGGAACTTGACTTGGCCTGCACAGAGTCCTGACCTCAACACAACAGAACACCTTGGGGATGAATTAGAGTGGAGACTGCAAGCCACGCTTTCCCGTCCAACATCAGTGACTGACCTCACAAATGCACTTCTGGAAGGATGGTCAAATATTCCCATAGACACACTCCTAAACCTTGTTGACAGCCTTCCCATATGATTTGAAGCTGTTATAGCTGCAAAGGGTGGGCCAACTCTATATTGAACCCTGGGCTGCCATTATAGTTCATGTGTGTGTAAAGGCAGGTGTACCAATACTTAGGACAATGCATTGTATATTGCTTGTGACACTGAGCATGACTATGGACTTAGGGCTGGTTCACACCACAGAGATGCACAGTACATGTGCACGGCTGCTCACTAGCTAGCAATTGTGCCTAGCACCAGTGGGGTTGCCAGTTCAATTCCCCAACATGCTAATGCTTGTGTTGAAGTTTATGTGTTCCCCCATGTGGGTTTCTCACCACAATCCTAAGACATGCTAGCATTTTATTTGTCTCCAGTCGAAATAGTCTCTAATGTAAGCAAGTTATTTTTGGACTTTAGACCCCATACACACTATTAGATTTTCTGCAGATTTTTGTCTTCAGATTTACCAAAACCATATAATATGAGGTCAAACCTTAAGAGTTTCCATTTGTATGCAATGAGGCAGGCCCTTATACTACATGGTTTTGGTAAATCTGAAGGAAAAAATCTGCAGAAAATCGAATAGTGTGTATGGGGTCTTAGATTGGAAGCTCATTGCAGCCAGGGACTGATGTTAACCATCTCCCATCCGCGCTATAGCCGAATGACGGCTACAGCGCGGCTCTAAAATGCCGGGAGGACGTCAATAGACGTCCTCCCATTTGGCTCGTGCTGCGCACGCTCCCGCGGGCGCGAGCGGCGTGTGCACATGCCGCCGCACGCTGCGGGTGCGTGCCCGCGGGTCGGGCGGACCCGATGTCCGCTGGAGACCCGCGATCTCCTTACAGAGAGGAGGAACGGGGAACCGCCGTGTTTACTTTCAGCGGTTCCCCGTTCCTCCTCTCTGTAAGGAGATCTGTCAGGTGGGGCATGCCAGATTTACTGATCCCTGTCACTGGGATCAGTTAGATCTGTCATGCCCCTGTCAACCCCGCCCCCCCACAGTTAGAACACACCCAGGGAACATAGTTAACCCCTTCACTGCCCCCTGCAGGTTAACCCCTTCACTGCCAATGACATTTATATAGTAATCAGTGGATATTTACATTTCTGATCACTTTATAAATGTCATTGGTCCCAAAAAAGTGTCAAAAACATCCGACATGTCCGCCCCGATATCGCAGTACCGATAAAAATCGCAGATCGCCGCCATTACCAGTAAAAAATAAATAATAATAAAAACGCCATAAATCAATGTCCATAGTTTGTGGGCGCTATAACTTTTGCGCAACCCAATCAATAAACGCTGATTGCGATTTTTTTAACCAAAAATATGTACAAGAATATATATCGGCCAAAACTGATGAATAAATTTGTTTTTTTATTTTTTATTTTTGGATATTTATTATAGCCAAAAGTAAAAAATATTGTTTTTTTTTCAAAATTGTCGCTCTTTTTTTGTTTATAGCGGCGATCAGAAATAAGGCAGAGGGGATCAAATACCACCAAAAAAAAGCTCTATTTGTGGAAAAAAAAGGACGCCAATTTTGTTTGGGTACAACGTCGCACGACTGCGCAATTGTCATTCAAAGAGCGACAGCGCTGAAAACTGAAAATTGGTCCGGGCAGGAGGGGGGTTTAAGTGCCCAGTAGGGAAGTGGTTAATGTTTGTTAGCACTAATCATGCCTAGGGACTTGGACATTTAAAATTGTAGGGTTTACACTGCACAGGTACATCTGCTTAGAAAACTGTTGTTTGGTTTATCTGCATGCAAATTGACTTAGAATTTTGGTCTGGAGTTGGAGGTTTGATGCACACAGCCAAGGGCTAACACAGTTGCATATAGTATTATGTGTTACTGCTCATCTGGTGCAATCAATTTATGTCACACCTTGACCGGGGATGGATCCTTGGAGCGGTGTTCTTGTGGTCGGTTCCTTACGGCCTTAGCCATGAACTACTATCTTTGTGGAGTCCTGGGTATCTACTGCTTGTGGATGGTGATTCTGGCTCCACCCAGTGGCCAGCTGTAGGCAGTCACCTCAGTTAGTACCCTTTAAATCCTCACTTCCCCTTCCTGTCTTTGCCCGAGTATAGGATTCAGTTACTGCTAGTCATTATAGGTGATTGTTTGCCTGTTACTAACTTTGCTTGTTCCCAACTGTACCTTTAGATTGCACTCTTATACTACGTTGACCGATTGTTGCCAAATTTTGCCTCTCCCTGACGCCATCTCTGGTAACCCCTTGGATCTCTGCCTGGATTTGCTACAGGACCGACATTGGGTCACCCTTTGCTCCCAACTACACCCTCTGCTAACCGTGAGTCATTTATTTATTTGTTGTTCCTTGATTGAGGCTGTTTGCACTTACCATAGAGGTCCCAGAATTCTGGCTGCAGGACTGCAACCATCCTCTGATACCGGGATAACAAGACTACTGGTCAGGAAACCGGAGTGATGGTTGGGGTTCCTGGCACACATAACAATTTAGACATATATGAAGAGACAGATTGAAAAATACTGGTGGGCATGTACTTCTATTGGGCGTGTGTCAGTGCACTAACAATACAACCTATCTTATATAAAGGACTGCAGTAGAGGGGTTGGTTTGACCTCAGAAGAGGCCATGTTATTTGCTGTGATTTTTGAGGGAGAAGGACTGATATTGTGCATAATGACAAAACTCCCACTAGGGCTGTTTGGATGTTTGTTTGCTGAAATTCTTGTGCATTTTGTCCATCAAAAGTGAGTTTATGTGACCCTGCTGTCAATATTGTGTGTGTATCGTTCCTGTCTGACCATGCATTCTTACAGGAGAACATTCTGACCAATGTATGTGTGTAGAAGGTGTGTGTGTGTGTGTGGGGGGGGGGTGGTAAGTGTTCTTGTTTGAATATGTGCCTTTTTTTAATAATATGTTGTAATGCTTTGTAAGAATAATGACTGTTAAGTATGTTTCTATAATCTTGCAACTTAAACTGTGATTTGTGTTGGTGGGTATTGAGTAGTTGTACTATGAAATGTGTTGCCTGTTCCACACTGTGAAAGTAAAACTGTGTCCACTCTAAGGTTTAGACAAATGTTAGATTGTAAGCTCCTATGAGCAGGCCCCTTAGAACCCAATTGCTAACTGTTCTGCTAAATGGAGAACCATATATATTGTAGAATATTTTAATGCCAGTGAATATGTACACAATTGTGTTTCTGCTGGCAAAATAAAAGTACATTATTGAGCTTGTGTTTGTTGTTTTTCTCTTTAATTTCTTCTTACTTTTTAATTCGTTTTGGGGGGTGGTGGTTTTGGGGAAGTGGATTATCTTCCTTAGGGCCAGT
>BLSH010001996.1:284721-300668 GCA_018402905.1 Glandirana rugosa
TACGGGTTGGCCCGAGAGAACCGGCCTAACAAGGAGGTTTTTCAGAATTGCTCAAGAACCCGCACATCCAACGAGAGACCGAGGGTTCTCGAAAGGAGTCCGGGTATTGGAGAGGTGAAGTGGTCCTTGACGTATTGTGGTCGAGAGGAAGACGTCAGTTCCTACCAGAGGTGGAGCTTAAGGAGGAGAGGTAGGTGGTCCTGACCGAGGCCACCCGGACAAAAGGCGGGGCCCTTCCTTAGGAATCGGTGACCAAACTCGTCTAAGTGTACCTTGTGACCTACATGGAAGTCACTTCCTCAGCTCTTGGGAGCCAGAGAGCAACCTACACGCCCAAGAACTCGTTAAGACTTTTTGGAGGAACAATCCGGCCAAGAGAGCCCGGTTGGGCATCCGGAGGCTGCCCCTTGGGAGGGGCAATGTTAGGAAAGAAGTCTTTGGTGTTTCCGCGGTGGTGCGCGCGCTAGTGAGTGTACAGCTTGTATAACAGTGTAAATTTGCTGTCCCCTCAAAATAACTCAACAGCCATTAATGTATAAACCACTGGCAACAAAAGTGAAAATGTCCAAATTGGGCCCAAAGTGTCAATATTTTGTGTAGCCACCATGATTTTCCAGCACTGCCTTAATCCTCTTGGGCATAGAGTTCACCAAAGCTTCATAGATTGCCACTGGAGTCCTCTTCCACTCCTCCATGACGACATCATGGAGCTGGTGGATGGTAGAGACCTTGTGCTCCTCCACCTTCCATTTGAGGATGCCCCACAAATGCTCAATAGGGTTTAGGTCAAGAGACATGCTTGGCCAGTCCATCACCTTTAGCCTCAGCTTCTTTAGCAAGGCAGTGGTCATCTTGGATGTGTGTTTGGGATCGTTATCATGTTGCAATACTGCCCTACGGCCCAGTCTCTAAAGGTAGGGGACCATGCTCTGCTTCAGTATTAGGGATGGGCCAAACACCCGCCGGTTCGGTATCTGACCCGAACATGAATAATCAAAAGTACTAATTTTAAAGGTTTATATGCAAGTTATTGCCCTAAAAAGTGAATGGGGACCCAGGTCCTACCCTAGGGGACATGTATCAATGCAAAAAAAAGTTTTTAAATCAATAGTTTTTTCAGGAGCAGTGATTTTAATAATGCTTAAAGTGAAACAATAAAGATGAAATATTCCTTTAAATATCGTGCCGGGGTCCCTTAGTCTGCCTGTCAAAAGGCCGCACATCTGTGATGTTTAGAAGATAGCCAGAGCAAAATGACATTTCCAAAGGAAAAATTGTCATTTATTATGGCTGTAATGTATTGCCGGTTCCCGGTAATATACATAAAAATCACTGATAAAAATTGCGTGGGGTCCCCCCGCCAGTCCAAACAAGGCCCCGTGGAACCCCGCACCAAAATTAAAGAAGACATTGACGCGGGGTCCCCCCTAAAATCCTAACCAGACCCTTATCCGAGCATGCAACCTGGCCAGCCAGGATGGGGGGGTGAGCAAGCGCCTCCCCCCTCCTGAACAGTACCAGGCTACATGCCCCCCACCTCAAAGCACCTTGTCCCCATGTTGATGGAGACAAGTGCCTCTTCCCCACAACCCTGGGCTGTAGTTGTGGGAGGGTGCGGGCGGGGGGGCTTATCGGAATCTGGAAGCCCAGCCCCCAGATCCCGACCCCCCCCCCATGTGAATTAGTATCGGGTACATCGTACTTCACCAAAAGTGTCAAAAAAGAAAAAAAAACCGAAGGAGACAATTATGGGACCACCCAGTGACGTAATCAATCGACCCTGTACGTCACCCGGTGGCCCCGCCCTGCACTATAAATAAAAACATCAAAACAAAGCCATCGCGGATGGCGGCAGCCCTCCCATGGAGGAGGAGCTGAGCACGCCGTCTGTGCGCAATGCATTATGGGGCGCTCCGCGGCGGTGAAGTCGCTGCAAATGCCCCATAATGTTCTAAATTCGATGAACGGGCGAACACCCGATGTATAAAAGCTATACACTCACTACTTTACATTGTAGCAAAGTGTCATTTCTTCAGTGTTGTCACAAGAAAAGATATAATAAAATATTTACAAAAATGTGAGGGGTGTACTCACTTTTGGGAGATACTGTAGGTGTGTGCAGCCCATTGCATTAGGGTGTGCACCCCAAAGCTCACACGCCCATAACTTTGCGGGACTTCTGTGGCGTCCCCTGGGCGGGGCCTTAGCCAGTGCTCTCTGTGCGGGGCCTCGGTGGCGAGCCCTATGTGGGACCTCAATGGGCGTCCCCTGTATGGGACTTCGATAGGCGTCCCCTGTAGCGGATGCCCCCTGTGAGGGGCCTGACTAGGAGAGGGAACTCGGCCTGTTTCCCCTGTGCGGGGGCATCGGCAGCGTCACCTGTGCGGGGCCTAGACTGGTGTGGGGGCCCTGTGCTGGACCTCAAACAATCTGGCCACAGTAGTGACCCACCTTGTGGTTTGGTGCCCACGTTCCCTGTTCAGTCACGTAGTGAGGATGTTTCCTCCATGACTAAAGGGGTAGACGGGGCCATCTGGCATGGCGAAAGCATTCCCTTTTCCCCCCTAACATTTGCCCAGGAAGCATGGGAGGGCTCACATCGCCCCTTGTGGTCCAACAGAGGATCGTGTTGGGGTACTCCCTGAGGGGTCCCTCTTTAGGAAGAGGACCATTTTCACCAGCGGTGGATTCCCGTGTCTCTTGACATGAGACTACCATGATGCCAGTAGGGAAATCTCCAGTTTTACAGATCTGGCGGACATGTCTGGGGCGGCATTCCCCTGCCTGTGCTGATTGGCGGATCTGTTGATCTAGGGACCCGCGGTTGGTCTGCTATGTCTCTTGACCGCAGTCCCCCGGTTACTGAGCTCTCTGATTTCACAGTGGTGCTTTGACCTGTATGTGGCCTGGGTGTTGGTGTGTGGACTGTCCATTGTCGCTTCGGGGCAACCCTGGCTGACATTGTAAAGTATCTCTTCCTCATTCTGAAATAAGACAGGAGCTTCCTGGCAGACGCGGCCCTCCTTTCCAGGCACACAGTTCTTTCATTCTTCAGAGTCCACTGTCAGGGTTTCTAAACTTTTCAAACCCTCCTTGGGAGGTCCCAGACGGACCTTGTCTGGCAAGCTGAGAGTGAGTTTTTATGACCCACGGACAAGGCCCCTTCAGCTCAAGGGTGCACCTTCATTCATATCTGGAATGAGAGGGTCGTCCTGATCTTGTTCAGTTACGAGATAGTGTTATGGCCTTGTTCCTCAAAATAGGGGTTTTGTCTTTCCCTCCCATTAGATGCCTGTTACCAGACAGTTTGCAGTTCTCCTCATGGGGCTGTACAAGCCCTGTTTCTTTGGGGTGTGCTTGTCCCAGTTACTGTCGGAACTTTTTTTTCTTCAGCCCTGTTCATGGTCAAAAAATGGAGGGCATGGTGCGGTGGATCTGGACATCAAGGCTCTAACCTGCTTTTGTCCATCCGCACGGTGATAGCGTCCCTTACGATTGGGGACCTTTCTGGCTTTCTTCAATATCTCGAATGTCTGCTTTCGCACTCCACTATGTGCCTGACCTCAGCACTCCCTCCGTTTTTGCTGTGGGAGGAGTGCATTACCGGCTTGTGGTGTTGCCTTTTTGGTTTTGTCGTCATTCCCCTGGTTATGCTGTCCTGGGCTACCTGCTCGATCTTTTCTGCAAGCAGAGTCCTCGACTGCCCCGTGGGGCGACGTAGCTCATATACTGCCCTTTACAGAATCGAGTTGGATTCTATACTACCGGGAGTCCACATTGGCTCTTTCCGGAACACTGGATTATCTGGGCCTGGCTTGGACCCCAGTTCTGGCCAGAGTGTTTTTGATACCTGAACAAAGCTCCAGGAGTTGCTTACCGCATTTCGACTACTGTGTCAGACAGGTGGGGCTCCTCGCGGACCTGCATGTGGTTGTTGGGTCTACTGGTACCTACTTTCTAGGCATTTCCATTGCACAGTTCCATGTAAGCTCCCTTTAAGGGAGTTCCTGTCGTAATGGGACTAGTGCCCAAGGTCTTTGGGCGATTGGATAGGCTGAATCAGGAAGCCAGTGGTTTCCTGGTTTGGTGGCTTTGTTCTTCGGTTCCTTGACAGAGCAAATCCTTTCTCTCCGTGTAGGGATGGCAAGGGCTAAGACTTTGTCTGGATTGTGGGGGGGATCGTCTTCGGGGTTTCCCGGTGCAGACCTCTCCTACTTACGGTTCCTGGAATTGAAATTCTGGCAGGCAGATGTCTCAGGCGGCTAGCGTGGGACCACTGGGTTTTTTTTTTTTGCTGAGCCGTGTTACCTCGGATAGGTTTTTCGATGGGCACCTTATGCATACCAGCGCAACAGAAAGGGACTGAGTCCTCGGTCACAGGATCTTCTGGTGGGCTTTGCACATGTCCTGGTGGCCTGTGGGGCCGGTATCATTTGGTCTAGACTTCTCTTCACCAGCTTCGGCTGTGACCTTTGCACAGGATCATGGCTGCAGGGATTCTGGTTGCTCTGTTGTTGCTGGATGATACTGTCGGTCTGGGTAAGCTGACCTGGTATGCCTGATCTTTTATGTCCCTTGGGGACTACCTTTCAATGAGGATCTGCGGTCTCTAGAGCCGTTCTTCCGTCTTTCTTACAGTCAGTGGTTTTGTTGTGACGACCTGGCTGTGATAGCCGGGTGCTGTTGTTCTGGCACTGCGGAAGACTGAGGAGTCTCCCTCTAGGGAAAGCTAACACCGGGTGAGACACTTTCGTCCAATTCTGTCCCTCCTCCACGGGGGATTGAGCAGACATGGCCTTGAGTACCTTCAAGTACTAGGTGTCAGCCTTGGCAGTTTTCTTCAGCGTCCCCTGGTCTTGCATTCTTTGGTGCATACCTTTGTTCAGGGGCTCGAAGTCTGTCTCCACTGGTGGGGTCTCTTCTACCGCCGTGGGGTCTGGACTTGGTGTTTTCCTTTTGAATAAGGACATTGTGTTACTCTCTCTGTCCCTTGCCCACATATCCTACGGGATTTGGGGTGATCGGGTGTATGACCAGTCCCTGAGTCTTGTCAGAGGTTAGACTCATGGCTTTTGATGCGGTCGGACCGAGTATGGGGCTGTCTGCTTCGCTTGTGACCATTTCTGGATGGCTCAGACGGATGATGACTCTGGCCTCTTCTGTCGGGGGTCAAGTTCCCCTTTGTTCACTGTTACGGCACACTCTACTTGGGTGCTTAGTGTTTCTTGGGTCGGTTGCGACATTTGGCCTCCTGGTAGTAGGTGTATTTCACAACATTCTACGAAGTGGATGTGCCGGCATCTGTGGATGCTGCTTTTGGTCGCAGGTTTTGCAGACTGTGGTTTGGAGGGTCTATCCCCTCTTGAGGGCGTATTGTTCAGATGGGCTCTAGTTGCTCTGTGTTGAGCTCCTGTTACCTAGTTGGCTCTTGTGTTAGCTTGGAGTTTTCTCTTTGTTGTCCCACTCCTCATGTTTGACACTGCTTTGGGACGTCCCACTGGTCAAGAAATATGGATCGCTGTGTCTGTCAATGAACAATAGAGAAAATTGACAGACAGAGCACCCACCCCTTAAGAGTATTTTGATGCTTCTGATACTGCTTGTTACTAAACTTAAGACCTATAGCAGAAAGGGGAGTGTATATAACCTAGGACTGCCCATAGGCATAGTCTTTTTTTCTTTTCTGTCTAGTCCTACTCATGTAGAGGGCGATATAACCCACTGGTCAAGAAATATGGATCGCTGTGTCTGTCAATGAACTCAGAGAAAAGTATTTTGCGGTAAGTCAAAAAAATCCTATTTTTCCTCCTTATGTATCTTAAAAACATACAACAGGGTTTGGACTTGTTTGTTCCTTTGGAGGACCAAAGGGGGATTGTGTAGCGGGTGCCACTCAGCCCACTTGTACAGCCATCCACCGTAGCAGCTGGACACTAAGGGAATGGCGCTGACAGGCTCTGAGGGACACACAGGCAGAGCTGCAGCTGCAGGGAATTTCCTCCCCCTCCTTCTCCTCCTTGCGCCTAGTGGCGCTCTTCCAGCCAGCCTGGCCCGCTGATGCCCACTCCTATTGGCCATGCTCAGGGCCAATGAAGGAAGAGCAGCAGATGATCTTGGGATATGTAGTCCCGAAGACAGGCGGCCCTAGTGAATTCTCCAGCAGGGAAACTGCAGCCCCCAGCATGCCACGGGAGAGCTAGGGTTGGAAAAGTAAAGGGGGTTACCCAGGCAGACCAAAGATCATGAGGTGACCAGAACAGACGGTCATGCTGCTTCTCCACTCATGAGAGCGCCGTTCGAGAGAGAACAGAAGAGGACCAATCGATCTTGCCCATGGTGTGGAGTGATCACTACCAGGATGGAGTGGTGACCCTCTCAGTTAGCCAGCTTCACCCCTGAACGCAGATCTGCCGCCTTAAGCACGCTATCTGCTGTGTAGATGCCTGTACAGACATTGCTGGGGATTCCATTTGCCAGTCGGGCCTTCCTAAATAGCTTGTCCCAGGACATCTTTTCCTTGGGCCCTGGTGTCGCTGGATTGGTGAGCAAGCCACTTCTAAGAGACACTGCATGCAGACACCTTTACCCTGTCTTTTTGTCGGAGCTTTAAACATCTCAGGAGACACTATACATCAGCTACCCTTTATTATTGAGTTACTTTGCCTAGAGATCTCTCTGGGCCTTTAAGCTATCTGAAGATACCGGACATTTCCACTGTGAGGACTTCCACGTTTCTTCATTTAGCTAAGGACTCAGTGACAAACACTTATACTCGTTAAGGAAGAACTCTAACTTTAAAAGTTGATATTATTCATTGTTGCATTTTGTACCAGGCATATACATGCAGGGCCCATGATTTCAGTCTTTTAAGGAGATAGACTGGCCTGCAACAAGTCATCTTTGATCCCCCATTCATGCCTGAGCACATAGGTCATAAATGAGTTGGTTGAAACTAGCTATTTTTGTATGTGCCTTTCAATGTTATCCTAATGCAAAAGTTTGCCATATTTAACTACTTGGATACATTTTTAATTTAATCGTTTGTTTGATGAGAAAGATTTTTCAGTAAAAATAAAAAAAAAAAATAAAAAACATTTATTTGCCAGGTGTGCCAGAGGGGCTGAGACTGTTCTTGGGGTTAAGGGGCAGAGCATTGAACCTAACATTCTCAAGCGGCTCCTTCGGGGCTGGCGGTACAAAAGCATACATGAGGTCTGCACTAAGGCCGGGTTCACACATGTGAATTGGATGCGGGTTTCACTGCATCCAATTCGCATGACAGGACGGTATGACCAGCTCTCAATGGAGACGGTTCACACAGCTCCGCGGCGGCCATGGTCCGCATTTAAAAAGAGTCCTGTGTGTCTTTGGTTTCAATTCAGGTGCGAGTTCAAGCAAAAATTTGGACCTGATTCTCATCTGAATCGGTGAACAGGGACGCACAGGACCTCGTGCTGTGAACCGCTACCGCAGCATATGTGAACCCGGCCTAAGTGTTTGGCGGGACCTCATTTTGTCACTGGGAGTGAGGTGGCAGAGGTATGCTGGGCTGGTAGGGAGGACACGGGCTCAGCAGTGTCCCTTCTAATTGCAACATACATCACGCAAGGTGTGTAGTGACACAGGACAACACTTTCCGAGGAACTCTGTACTCTTATTACTGCACACAATGACACGACTCATCTCTAAGTTGGGGGAACTGCCTTAACCGGTTAAAGACCAGACATTTACTGCTGCAGAGTGGCAGCGTAACGCGAATTGCCGTTTATAAGCGGGGGGGGGTCCCGCCCTGATGATTCACCTATGCCATGGCCTTGGCATTGTCCGACTGAATCCTGACATAGGCGCCCATGCAATTGCCTTGTCCACTGGGAGAGGCAGCACCTTGATGACACGAAGTTCCATAATATTGATTGGGAGACGCGATTCCTCCAGTGACCAGCGGCCCTGGGCTGACAGCAACCCCAGAAATCCCCCCCAGCTGGTCAGGCTGGCATCCATCGTGATCACCTTCCAATGAAGGGGGAGGAACGACTTTCCCAGCTGAAGGGCCAGGGCCCATAACCACCAGAGCAGTGAGACCCTGGTCTGACCGAATCATCCGATCCAGGGACGAGGGGTATTTGTCCCACTTCAAAAGAATCTCCCGCTGCAGAGCACGGGTGTGACACAGGGTGTATGGAACCGCCTCGCAGGTGGACAACATGAGACCCAGGACCCGCATGCAAAAGCATAGGGATGACCATTTCTGGGACAGCAAGGAACGAACTGCCGACTGAAGCGTCTGTAGCTTGGTCGGTGGAAGGAAAACCTTTGCCTGGGCAGAATCGAGAATCAAGCCCAGGTATTCCAGTCGGTGGGACGGGGTTAACACCGATTTCAGAAGATTCAGCACCCAGCCAAACTCCTGTAGATTGTGCATGGTGATCGCCACATTGTTCCTCAGGGCTGGAGCCAATTCGCAAGAGGAGGTCGTCAAGGTACGCCACTACTGCGATGCCCCTCTGTCTCAACAGAGCCAGAACCAGGGCCAGTAGCTCGGTGAAGACCCAAGGTGCAGAAGCCAGGCTGAACAGGAGGGCCACAAATTGGTAGCGATGCTCCCCGACCGCAAAGCGCAGGAAGCGCTGGTGCTGAGCACATATGGGAATATGAAAATACGCATCCTTGATGTCGAGGGAGGCCAGGAAATCGCCCTGGTGAAGTGCCGCCACTACAGAGCGGATGGGCTCCATCCTGAACCTTCGTACGTGTACGAAACAGTTGATGGCTTTGAGGTCCAGGATCGGTCGGACCCCATCCTTTTTTGGAACCACAAACAGGTTGGAGTAAAAACCCTGAAACCGTTCCGAAACCAGGGGTAGCCGCAGATTTGAGGCAAAGAACCTGTCCGAAGGGTGGTGGTGAAATTCTATTTTGTACCCTGACAAAATCAACTTGTGCGCCCAGCGGTTGGAAATTCGGGAAGTCCACTGGTCCGCAAACCCACTGAGACGTCCCCCCACCCGAAGGACGGGTGGGGGCAACCCTTCATGCTGAGGAGGACTTGTCCTCTGGCTTGTCACGCTTGCGCTGTCAAGGACGCTTCTGTCCACCCGCGGGAGCCCTGGCCGGCTGGGAGCCCTTGCACGACGAGCGGGACGTACCCGACGTTGGGGGGAATCGACAATAGGAGGTGACGCCCACTTCTTCACTAGGCTGTCCTCGAAAGGATAGCGCACAGAGAACTGTCTCGTAATGGGGAAAGAACTCTGAAGCATTCCCATTCTCTGTAAAAAAACTTATCAAAGTAAGGCAAATAAGGGAAAACCTTAGCTGCTCGGACCGGCTTATGCGACCCGAAGGGAACGGCCACCTCCTGCGTTACTCCAGCTGCCTCTTCCAACTTCAGAGTATCATTCACCACTGTAATCAGGGCGCCTACTAGTGCCTTCTCATGTGTGGCAGCCGTCGCAGAGGATTCCTCCTCGCTATCCGAGGAATCCGGGACCTCGCCATCAGACAGCTCAAGGGGGGTCCCTTCAGTCACGGCGGAGCCCCCCTCAGGGTCAAAGTCCTCCCCGGAGGAAGGGGAGGTAGGGGCCGCTTCTTAACTACCTTATGCCCACACGCTATCTGTACCCGGGAAACAAAGGACTCCAGGACCGCTGACAGAGCGTCAAGGGGGACCGCAACCACGGAGGGGTCTGATGGGGAAGCACCCACATCAGAGGCCATTGCATCGCCCCAACCCTGGTAACACACCCCACTGGACAGAGGCCTAGGTACCAGGCACCCCCACCCAGAGCGCTGCACAGGCCAGGAGAGTAACCCCCAGGAGGACTCACCAGCTGCCGGCCCCACGATCGTAGAGGAATGGAGATTGTGCCTGCTGCTGCCCACTGCTGCCGCTCCCTTGTGTCCTGTCCGCGCTTGCCTGTGCTGCTGTGTCCCTGTGCCACGAGGGACCGACGCCAGACTCAGCTCCCGGTAACAGCCCCTCCCCTACACACAAGGAGGCCTAAGGCTACAGGAAAATGGCCGCCGAGCACACCGCCCCTGGCTGTTACAATAGGTGGCCACTGCGACTACAGCAAGATGGCCGCCGATCGCGGGTAACGCAAAATGGCGGCCGGACCAGCCACACCGCAATGGCGGTGGTCGTAGCACAAGGCGGGGGAGGGGTGCAGCAAAGCCCTGGACACCATGAGAGGGACCCCAGGGGGCCGCAGCGGCAGTGCAGCAAAAACTGGAGGAGGGTGGGGGGAGGGTGGTGAAGAGGGGGGGCATGCCCACAACCTACCACCCCAAGGGAGTATCTGCCTGCTCCCTCCGTACCCCAGCAGGGGTGGGGGGGTGTACTTACCCATCCAGTCGGGAGGTAGTGGGTATCCCACCCGAGACAGATCCACCACCCCATCCATCCTGGGGGGGGCTGTCGGCCATGGTAGCGCTGTGTCTCAGACCTCTGGCGCCCCGTCATATGTGTTCCTGCGGGACAGGTTAGGGGCCTGTCGCAGCCAACCCAGCTCGGAGCTAAGGTCTGCGTACGTTCGCCGGTTGGGCTGGGGAGACTACCAGGATCTATATTACCAAGCCTGTCACCCAGCCCAGCAATTGATTGCAATCTTCACGCGAAAACCAGAAGTGGAAAACCATCAGAAAGAGGAACCACAGGTCCCAGTAGGGAGCCAGGTCCTTACTCCTTGACTAGGCAGAAAAAACTGAGCTATCTGTTATAGGGTGGAGGGTTATTACCAGTGAGGACTGCCCCTGGGAGGGGCTGTGTCTGCTTTTGATATTTTGTTGTTCTGCCTAGTCCACTCCTGAAGGTGGCAGTATAACCTTATTGTCAAGGTGAAGCTGCTGTGTCCGTCAATGAACAAAAGAGAATTTTTTTTTTTCCCCCAAAATTGTCGCTCTTTGTTTATAGCGCAAAAATTAAAAAACGCAGTGGTGATCAAACACCACCAAAAGAAAAAGTGCTCTGATCAGGAAGGGGATAAATCCTTCCGGGGCTGAAGTGGTTAATGTTTGATTCTCACATGACCGCAATCCTTGCCTGGTCCCGGGCATTGATGAGCGCCTACACGACGAAAGGTACCCACATGTGCAGGGCCAGTGGCCCCACCCACAGATTAGGCTTCACTTAGCAAAGTCTTGGGAGTATTCCAGTCAGACTTCATGAGGTATGTAAATGATTTACACCTACAGCAAGGACATTGTTTCGGCTTTATTGAGAGCTGCATGGTTTGTTTTTATCTACAGACACCCCTTATGTGTATAGGCAGGTTTTTTGTAAAGATGAACTAACCCTTTAAAAAAATATCCTGCCATCAAGGCAGTTGTATTATGGGTGCCTATCTAGGAGCTTTTTGGACTGGCTTGGTAAAGGCCTTCTTTTTTGAAACCTTCTAATGTAAGGGACATTGGACTCATGGACAATTTATTGAAAAGGTGAACTAACCCTTCAACCTCATCCTTTCTGTATTTTTTTATGCAAAAACATGCGCCAAAAGGCATGTCAACACACAAAGGAAGCGCTCATTAACACTGCAACTTACCTGCCTGATGCTGCCAAAATAAAATGCGCCTCTATGCAGCAGTGTATTTAGGCTTTGTGCTGCCCTAGGCCTGACTAAACTTGTGCACCCCTTACTTTAAATATGAGCCACCCCTTCCTGTCATGGCCACACCCCTTCCTGTTTAGGACCCACCTTGAAATTTTCCAGTGGGGATACTGGTTCTGAGGGCTTGGGGGGGGGGGGCAATGGAGTCCCTTAATTTGCAGAGATTTCCTCACACTTCCTGTTTGGCTGTGAGGTAGCACAACAACTCATTGGTTGGGGTCCGCCGTCCGGGCTCCTCGGGACACCTGGGTCCTCTACATATGTATGGGCTGTCCCCCCTGCTCAGCTGCTTTATGGGGGTGACCAATTTGCCTCCCGGCCCAGTCCGCCCCATAAGACTGGCGCTACACTAAAAGCACAAGCCGACGGGGACTCTTTTCGTGCTGCCCCCCCTGCAAAGTGCCGCCCTAGGCCTGGACCTTGTCGGCCTAGGCCAAGATACAGCATTGCCTCTATGCACACATATTACCAAAATTATTGTGGCACTTGCCTTTGGATGCACATGAACATTAATGGCATCCCAGTCTTTGTCCGTAAGGTTCAATATTGAGTTGGCCCACCCTTTGCAGCTATAACTGCTTCAACTCTTCTGGGAAGGCTGTCTATGTTTAAAAGTGCGTCTATGGGAATGTTTGACCATTCTTCCAGAAGCACACTTGTGAGGTCAGCCCGCTGATAGGGCAGTACAGGCAGCCCTGTTATACCGGGACCGGCCCCAGCAGCTCCACAGGGGGCTCGGGCACCTTTACAGTTAATTCCTGGCAATTAAAAAAATAGAGCTTTCTAAATTTCAGCCCACTAATACTTGCTTAGGGAAGGGGGGTGTAATGACATTTTTCTGGGTCCCATGAGGTCACCAGAGGGGCCCAGGAGGTGAGCGTAATGGTTTTTTCTGGCACATGTAGATAAATCCATGCTGCATATTGCTCTGTTATTTAATTCGTCCTGGACTGCCACTGCTCACTGCCTTCCCTGGCGGGGTGATACTACGATGCTCCGCTCAGCTCTGCCTCCCATCCTCAGGTCCTGACTGCCGAGACTGATATGAGGCGGCAAGCGGCTCTACGGCTGACAGGGAGCAAGCACCAAGAGGACAGCATGGCTGCACTGGACACAGTGAGTGGAGCACAGAGGATAGATTCCTAACTGTGTCTCACTTACACACAGCATGGCAAGTTATGATTATCAGCATTATGATAATCACGCAGGCAGCACAGTCAGCATTTACTCTGTCATGGATCTGCCACGGTGTATCCTATTGCTGTTGGGTGCTTACTTTGTTATGGCTGTACTGGGTTATAGTTTGTAACATACAGTACAGCCATAAGTTAACAAAGTCAGCACCCAAAAGCCATGTGACACATCCATGACAGAGAAAAGATATATCTGTGCTCAGATCCCAATAGCTTGTACCTGTAATTGAACTACCAGGTGCTAAAGGGGTGTTACCACATGTTAACACCACAAATACCGAATGGACTATCTGCACACTGCTACACCCTTCCCAGCAAACTATGCAATGTAAAACAGGGATATTTAGTTCACATATATTGCAATACATGTTTAAGCTGACCAACTTCTTCAAAGTAATCCCTCTTCTGGCCAGTCCTACACTGCCTTGCCACTGCAAATGCTACCATGGACACCATGCCAACCTGGGGCATAGACCAGTGGTTCTCAATTCCGGTCCTCAGGACCCACTAACAGGCCAGATTTGCAGGATAACTGAAATACATCACAGGTGATATAATTTGCTGCTCAGTGATTGCAGTATTATAGTCTGCATCTCCCCAAGGTAATACTTAAAATCTGGCCTGTTGGTGGGTCCTGAGGACCGGAATTGAGAACCACTGGCATAGACACAAGATGGGGGAGAGTGACTAGGTTCAGATCTGGTCACTGACCTGTATATAACAGAGAAAAGATATACCTGTGCTCAGATCCCAATAGCTTGTACATGTATTTGAACTATCAGGTGCTAAAGGGGTGTGACCACATGTTAACACTACAAATACCAACTTGACCCTCTGCACACTGCTGCACCCTTTCCAGTAAACTATGCAATGTAAAACAGGGATATTTAGTTCACATATATTGCAATACATGTTTAAGCTGACCAACTCTGTCAAAGTAATCCCTCTTCTGGCCAGTCTTACACTGCCTTGCCACTGCAAATGCTACGTATAGCTTTTCTTTGTTATATACAGGTCAGTGACCAGATCTGAACCTAGTCGCTGTCCCCCATCTTGTGTCCACCGTAGCATTTGCAGTGGCATGGCAGTGTAGGACTGGCCAGAAGAGGGATTACTTTGAAGGAGTTGGTCAGCTTAACCACTTCACCCCCGGCAGGATTTCCCACGTTAGGACCAGAGCAATTTTTGTGATTCGGCACTGCGTCGATTTAACTGACAATTGCGCGATCGTGCGACATTGTACCCAAATAACAAATATGTGTCCTTTTTTCCCCACAAATAGAGCCTTCTTTTGGTGGTATTTGATCACTTCTGCGTCATTTCTGACCATCGTTATAAACAAAAAAAGAGCGTAAAGTTTGTTTTTTTTACGTTACTTTTTGCTATAATACATATCCAAAAAAAAATTTAAAAAAATGGATTTATCGGTTTCGGCTGATTTATATTCGTCCTGGTGAAAAAAATTGCAATCAGCGCCTATTGATTGGTTTGCGCAAAAGTTGCCGCGTTTACAAACTATGAGAATTAATTTCTGGAGTTTTTTTTTTTTTACTGGTAATGCCGGCGATCTGCGATTTTTATTGGGACTGCAATATTGCGGCGGAAATGTCGGACATTTTTTGACACTATTTTGGGACCAATGACATTTATACAGCGATCAGAAATGTAAATGTCCACTGATTACTGTATAAATGTCATTGGCAGTGAAGGGGTTAACCTGGGGGGGCACTCTAGGGGTTAACTGTGTTCCCTGGGCGTGTTCTGTGAGGGGTCTGGGCTGGCAGGAGCATGAAAGATGTAACTAAACCCAGTGACAGGGATCAGTAGATCTCTGTCATGCTGCCTGACACCGTTTTTCAGCTGTGGCCAGCAATCGCGGCTCGCCGGCGGACATCGGGTCCGCCCAAGCCGCGGGCACACTCCTGCAGAGTGCGGCGGGCTACAACAATGATCAAGATATCATTTTTTTAGCCCCAGCGAGTCTGCACAAAGTAAAAGTAATTCTAGTGGCTGAGAAGCCCCTAGATTACTTTTACAGGCAGTGGAAGGGGGTTCCTCCCCTGTCCTGCCACCACCTTTACTGGGCTCTCCTGTGCATTCAGGGGCCCCGTTAAGGATGTGAGCAGCAGCATTCAGCTCCTGGGACACAGTGAATGGAACTGATGTCGTTCCTCCCACTGTGTAATGTCAGAAACCAAAAGCAATTACCAGCTTGAACAAGCATCTGATCAAACCAATCTTGGTTTGATCAGATGCTTTACATAGTTACATAGTTTGTGAGGTTGAGAAAAGACACAAGTCCATCAAGTCCAACCTATGTGTGTGCTTTTATGTCAGTATTACATTGTATATCCCTCAATGTTGTGGTCCCTTAGGTGCCCATCTAATAGTTTTTTGAAATTATCTATGCTCCCAGCTGAAACCACTGTTTGTGGAAGAGAATTCCACATCCTCGCTGCTCTTACTGTAAAGAACCCCCTATGCAGTTTAACCACTTGCCGACCACCCGCCGAACAATTCACAGCAAATCTCCGTGACACTTCTGGAGATAGCAGCTGTCACTGAGTGTAATCCATGTCTGTGTGCCCTGGCAGGCAGCATTGCTGGGCACTGGCAGGCGGCATTGCTGGGCACTGGCAGGTGGCATTGCTGGGAACTTTCAGGCGGCATTGCTGGGCACTGGCAGGCTGCATTGATGGGCATTGGCAGGCTGAATTGCTGGCCACTGATAGGTGGCATTGCTGGGCACTGGTAGGGTAGGTGGCATTGCTGGGCACTGGCAGGCTCCATTGCTGGACACTGGTAGGCGTCATTGCTGGGCACTGGTGGGCAGCATTGATGGGCACTGGCAGGCTGCATTGCAGGGCACTGATAGGTGTCATTGCTGGGCACTGGTAGACAGCATTGATGGGCATTGGCGGGCTGCATTGCTTGGTACTCGTAGGCGGCATTGCTGGGCACTGGCAGGTGGCATTGCTGGGAACTGTTAGGCGGCATTGCTGGGCACTGGCAGGCTGCATTGATGGGCATTGGCAGGCTGCATTGCTGGGCACTGGTAGGAGGCATTGATGGGCACTGGCAGTCTGCATTCCTGGGCACTTGTAGGCGGCATTGCTGGGCACTGACAGGCTGCATTGCTGGGCAC
>BLSH010001996.1:313321-328506 GCA_018402905.1 Glandirana rugosa
GTTTAGAAACGGAGGGGGTTCCTTGCTATCACAATTTAAAACAAAAACCGTGGCTGTGCAGGGCCCCACCCACCTGGCCGTGTCATTTATTCAGAGTTCTATTACTGGGAGACATGCAAGTACCAACAGCCTTTGCAGCGGTCCGCTGGTAGTGCTCAATGAACTACCAGGGTGCTGTTGAGCTCTTTCAGGGTTTCTTGTCAGTGTGTAACTGCCTGCATGTATGAGGTACGAGCGGACAGCTAACACTGATGGACTGTAGGAGTCCTGCATGGCACCTGTGATCTGCTGATTGCGGGTGCAATGCTTTGCAGGCTCCTAGTTAAGGACCTATCATGCCTTGTTTTGCAATGTTTCTATATGGAGGCAGCCATCTTGGGGGAGGCAAAGATTTGCTTCTGCCAGTTTCTAGCAAGGAGAACAGTGAGCTGCACAATTTTAACATCTGCTAGTAGCAGATCTCGTACTGCAGATTTATACTGTTTTGAGACTGGTGACACCTTCACATAACAGAAGGCGCACAGCTATTTTTTTTAGGTGAAATTCAAAGCACAATTTTTTTTATTTTCGGTACTGCTTAGGTACAGTATACACCATCTTTAAGTTCCTAAAGAATATAGGACATTTTGAGTTCAGTTCCACTTTAAGCCCTGGTTCACATCAGTGCGGTTTTTAAGTCTTATTGCTCGACTTCAAAGCAGTGTGTTTTCATTGCTGTCAGACTTTAACAGATGTCAATGCAAGTCGCACAGAAATGGTGCACTAAACTTTTTCAGTGTCGCTGTGACTTGAGTCTCAGCCATTTGAACAGTTCCTTTACTGCAAATGGGGGTGACTTGACAGCTTAGTTGCACTGGTGTGAACCAAGGCTAAACATTGTTTACCTTTTAAGATGAACCTAATAAAATCATATGGTTTGCAGGTGAAAAAAGTGTAACTATTTTTTACCCAGGTCCCTGCAAAGTATTGCATCCGTGATTAGTGGTTAAGTGGGTGCAATGTCAGGCTCCTACAAATGCTTCCTACAGCTCTGTCCATACCACTGTATAGGCTTTCAGTTGCTGAGCTGTTGGAATCATCAATGGAATGAGTGTCCTGATCAGTACACTGCAGAACTACAGGTTCGTCTGCCATTGGTGGTAGATGAGACTTGCAGTTTCAGTCACAGCTGCAATGATTTTAATGTGACAGGGAGAGTGTGAGTGAGGGTTGGATTAGTTGGCAACATGTTAGACAGGTGTAACATGCTGGTAAGGGTGGAGATGGGCTTTAAGCACTGATTGCAATATAATGTATTGGGCTTTCACTGTTGGCAGATTTATGTTAAATGCTGTCAGACTTATTTAAAAAATGTCATCTTCTATGCTTTAGTTTAGTCTAAAACATTTTTTCCTGTTAACAGCAGTGTCGGTCAGTACATTCCCAAATTTTTGTTTTCAGTGTGCAAAGTTTTGAAACCTATTGAGTGTGGCTACATTCTGTCTACATGGCCCAACTGAATTCCATGAATATAGCCACGCTCCTTTGCTCACTTCTGAAATGGACTGCAGTAGTACACAATGACACATCCACTGCCAAGCACAAGTGAATGGCAAGACTCACTAACCGAACAAATAGTCAAACTCCACTGTATCTGCAATTTCTGAGTACTTGCAACTGTTGTAATGTTAATGTTCTGGTGCACCTTCAGGGACAACTCTAATTTTGAGGTTTACACATCTGCTCCACCCCTGGACTGGACTTGCAAACCAATGAAAGTTGATCTGTATGTTTTGTTACCTACAAATCCTGTTATTTTTGTAGCCTTTTGATCTCATTTTGGAGTTTGTATGGGGGGCATGGGTGACACTTTTAAAAGGACAGACTGCATGTAACTTTGGTTATGAATGGCTGGTCTATGTGAATGTTGGCACATAACTATTTGAGCTTCATATCCTGCTGCGGTTAAAGGATAACCCCTGTTTTGAGCCCTAAAAGTATGCAACATAACCATGTAGATTGCACAAGGTTGTAACGCCACTCCTTTTTCTTGAATGGACCACGTTCCGCAAGCAGCACTGCCTGCTGCACAGGACGAGGCAATCCTTTTTGTATAGTGTCATTTTTGCTTTGCGCTGCAGCATGTGTAAACCCCTATACAGTTGCGGAAGAGGATAAAAGTGTGGCTTACCCACTTTTTACCACTTCCTAACTGCTATGTTTTCAGTTGACCATTTCTCAGGGTTGTTTTGGACAACACATGCATGCAATGCGCTAACAGTGGTTTAGAGAAGGTTTTGTTGGACGGACCTTTAGGTTAGGGGCCGTTGTGAACATCGCCAGACTGAGTGCAAAAAACGAACTTGCTTCTTGAAGCCTGAAAGCTTGACTCCTAAAACTAAACTCATGAATTTAACAGTTTCAATAAACTATTACATTTCTGGCATGCTGTGAATGCGAGCTGCCACATTTGTTTGTGCTGTCAACCTGTCTGTCAAACCATCAGATTGCTGATGTCATAACTGATCGCATGTGCAGCACCATGGCAACTACAGATCAGAGGCCAAGATGGCAGCTCCCTTGGCTGAGAAGGATAAGAGTTTAGTTTTTAACTGTTAAAGCAGAATTTAATGTATGTATGAACCCATTCAGTTTAACCACTTGCCTACTTGGCACTTTTACCCCCTTCCTGCCCAGGCCAATTTTCAGCTTTCATCGCTCACACTTTGAATGACAATTGTGCGGTCATGCAGCACTGTACCCAAATTTAATTTTTTATCTTTTTTTTTTTTTTTTTTTTTTTTCTTCTCACACAAATAAAGCTTTATTTTGGTGGTATTTAATCATTGCTGGGTTTATTTCCCAGAAAGTTGTCAATGGGAAGAAGGTTTATCTTCCAACACAAGTGACCCAAAGCACACAGCAAAAATGACCACACAGTGGTTGAAGGAGTAAAACTTAACTGTCCTTGCATGGCCTAGTCAGAGCCCGGACTTAAACCACATTGAAAATCTGTGGCCTGTAGTTTACAAACGGTCACCATCAAATTTAAAGCTGGTTTTAGAAGCAGAATTTTTTTTTTTTTTTATCTTCATGCATTATATGCATGAAGATAAAAAACCTTTGCGCAGCAGGACACCCCAATACTTACCTGAGCCGTATCTCTATCCAGCGATGTGTACAAGTGCCTTGACCGTCTGGGACTCTCCCTCCTGAGTCACAGCGGTGCCATTGGCTCCCTCTGCTGTCAAAGTCAGCCAATCAGGAGACAGGATGGGACCAAACCGCAGCTCCATGTCTGAATGGACTCACAAAGCTGCTCACAGAGCCTCGGCTCGATTGCCCCCATAGCAAGCTGCTTGCTGTGAGGGGCAATCGACAGGAGGGAGGGGCCATAAGCACCAAAGAGGGACCCGAGAAGAGGAGGATCCGGGCTGTTCTTTTTAAAGCAAAAAAAAGACTTTACAATCACTTCAACTGAACTTGAGCAGTTCTGCAAAGCAGAGTGGGCAAATATTGCAAAAGTCTAGATGTGCAAATGTAAGATGCAAAGTCTAGATGGGGGGGGTCAACGCAAGCAGGACCATTTGAGGACAGACAGAAAAGAACAGCCAGAAAACTGACCACGCCGTGATAATGTGTTTCAATACCAAGCGTGGACAGAAGCAATACAAAGTACAGGTTACTTTTTAACACAAGTACATGGTAGAACAGACACATATGAGGAATATGAAATGTTTGTTATATTTTTTTTTGGGGGGGATCTCTTTGAGAAACACCTCACTGTGTTTCTAGCCATGACAATCTTCAGTAAGGTGATTTGTGCAAATCCATCTGCCCTTGGCTCAGGAGGGTGTGTTTAGCTTAGAGTGCCTGTCCTTGCTTCTTCTGGAAAATAAAAGGCACATGAAAACCGGCTGGGATGGATGACCCCATTTTAACCTAGGGCAGAAGCAGAAACTAGGAGGAAAAAAGTACACTACTAGTAAATATAATATACCTACCTTCCTATCTGTTTACTAATGCTAGTAGCTGAAGGATTAGAAATGGTTAATGTTGATTGAGAGAGTTAAGTCCTCCCTTTTTTTTTTTTTTTTTTTTTTAAGCAAAGTTGTATTATGATAAAGACAGCTTTTATTATTAAAGACAGTATTTGCCATATTCATATTCAACAAGAGAGTTTCGTTCTGCTTCATTTCAGTTTAGTCAGTGTGAACTTGTCACCTCCAGACATGGCATGTTTCTTAACCTGAATGAGTTACTATTGCAGTTATTTCTGTATACAGAGGGACAGGTCACCATCAATTCAGCTGCTACTTACCTGTGCCCTTGGGGGTAGTTTACAAAATACACACTTTTTTGAGACTTCATGGAAGGTTTACAGCCTATAAGCTAAAATGTTAAGTGTTGGAATCGTTTTGAGGGAGCCCATTCACTGTGCTGCGAGTGTGCACTGTGCCTCCAAAACTAAAAGTGGAACTTCTGCTTTAAGGGAAGGTGACCCCCTGACATGCCACAATTGGTATGTCATTTTTTTGGGGAGGGGGGGACCCTGTTTTTGAGCCTCTACAACCACTTTCAAATTGGTTTCTGGTATTGTCTTTCATAGTGCTTACTTTAATCAGCCAAAAGACGGCTACAGTGTGGTTGTCTAGTTCTGGGAGGACGTCCCAGAACTGCCCATCAGTGCTGCCTATTAGTGCCGCATATCGGTGCACATCATCAGTGAAGGAGGAAAATTCGTTATTTACAAACTAAAACTTTTTTCTTCAAAATTGTCGGCCTTTGTTTACAGCACAAAAAATAAAAACCACAGAGGTGATCAAACACCACAAAAATAAAGCTCTATTTGTGGGGGAAAAAAGGACATGAATTTTGTTTGGGTATGTCGCACAACCATGCAATTGTCAGTTAAAGCGACGCAGTGCCGTATCGCAAAAAAAATGGCCTGGTCGTTAAGGGGGTAAATCCTTCCTGAGCTGAAGTGGTTAATGGCTGTGTTCAATGAAGACACAAAACCAAAATGGTTTATCGGCTTAAGTACATTGCATTTGTCCATTGTTGTGACTTAGACAAGAATGAGATCACTTTTTATGGCAATTTACTGTAGAAAACCAGTTCATTCCAAAGGGTTCACATACTTTCATGCCACTGTAAGTATGCATGTGGCATACCTGGAAAACTGCCATGGAAGCTGAAAATGCTTTGCATTTAATTAGAAAATGAGAAGTTCTCTGAATGGTGCCCATGACGAGCAAGTCCCCTTTTTGTGTACTAAGACAAAACAATCACTGTAGTAGCGGTGTCTACTACAATGATTTCCAACTTCTAGAGGGATCGACCAGCTATGACACATGCATACTTGCATTGATCCAAGCCCAACCATGTAACCATGCAAAAATACCTGGAATTCTTCTTTAACCACTTCAATACTGGCCACTTTCAACCCTTTCCTGCCAATTTTCAGCTTTTAGTCCCGTCGTACTTTGAATGGCAATTGCACAGTCATGCAACACTATAATCAAATTTAAAACATATATTTTTTTTTTGAGACCTTTCTTTTGGTGGTATTTAATCACCACTGGATTTTTTTTCTATATTTTGCTAAACAAAAAGACTGAAAAAATTTTTGAAGAAAGGTGTTTTTTTTTTTTTTTTTTTTTTTTTTTAAAGATTTTTATTGTTATACATACATTAGCAAGGACATATGAAAGTGCATGGCACATTGTATATAATAGTAATTCTATACTTGCTAAAAAAAAAGTCATCTCAGTAAAGTCATGACCTATTCAGCAATGTTTTTCTTGCATTGTAAAAAATTTTTTTTTTTTTGGTTATAGTGTAAAACTGAAGAGAGAAAATAAAACATAACATCATTACTCTTGGAAGATATATTCATAGATTTGCAAAGGAAGCATTAGGTGCCTGAGATCTGGCTCTGACAGAAATATCAGATGTCGGCAGGGGTCTGCGTAGTCCACCCAGGGAGCACTACCATCCCATCATTTAATCCATAGCATGTCAACTGTCCCATAGAACTGCACGAAAACCTGAACCCCTTACCCATTTTTTTTTTCCAGTTCTTAAGGATTATCTGCGATCATGTCCCTGAAATTTACCCAAGGACCCCAAATCTTATTGAATTTTTTGGGGCAACCCCGTGCTTCATATGCCATTTTATACAGCGTAAGATTAGTATTTATCAGTTTTCCAGTCTGAAAGAGTGATATAATCTCTTCTGATCCACTGAATGGCTGTCAACTTGCGTACATAAAAAAAAAAAACAGTAACCGCAGTAAAGTCTTGGTACTCTTATCCATCTGGTCATCAAATATCCCCAATAATCCACGCAGTGGACTACATATATTTGGTAACTACAAAAAGAGGAGAGAGTTTGGGACTTTAAATGAGACCATGTGGACCATGCGTCTCCATCCCTAATGTATACATACATAAAAAGGGGGGGACGACGACTTTAAATGAGGTATACATTGATGCGATTTCAAACAAGGATACCAAATAATGTAAATGTTTATTGTTGAACATTGGCAACAATACCATGTAATGATGGGTACATAATACATAATGGGCATAATAAACATGTAAACAACATATAGCAGACTTATTGCACATGATTAAAAATAGGTTGATAAAAGACAAGCTCCAAATGGTGGAGTGCTGACAGCACATACAGTAACCTGGGTAAACACATTTGCATCTAGAATATGCCCGACGACGTTTCGTGGTAGTAGGGCCACTCTTCAGACACCTTAGACCTACATATATTTGGTAGGTCTAAGGTGTCTGCAATAAACTGTGGGACCTGCAACCAGAGCAGTCGCACCCTATCACACTCCCAGACCATGTGAAGAAAGGTCTCCTCCGATACCTGACATGGCAAATGGGCTTGTCCCTCCTGCCCATCCTATACAGCTGGGTCTGAGTGTAGTACATTTGATGAAAGTATCATAATTTGATCATTTTATCCCTAGCTGATATGACCGTGCAGGTATAAGTTGTGATTACTTCCTCCCAGTGCTCCTCCGATGGCTCAGATATAATATTTTGCCGCCTATCTCTAAATTTTTTTTTTTTTTTTGTGACCGCTCTCCACTCCTGTCAGGACACTGTAGTAATTTGAAATATTAATTTGGTATGGTCAGGGTCTAATGGTATTTTTTTCCAATGCTGTATTACTCAGCGGAATATTCTCCCTCCCGAACTGTGCATGCTGCAGTCCGGAATAGTGAAACCTCCAGGAGTCCGGAACTCCCAAGTCCCTCCTCAGTTGTGGAAAGGTTTTGAGCCTCCCCATCTCTATTAGTTGATGTAGGTATTTGAGACCATAGTTAGCCCATCTATGTCCATCTTCCAGACAAAGTTCAGCTAGATTTGGATTGAACCACAGTGGGCTATTAGGGGATAGCTGTATAGGTTAAAGAGTAAGTGAACCCAGATTGGGTTTACTTCCTCAATATAACCCTGTAATGTAGAAGCATAATGGGCTACTATGCATCGAATAGTAGCTCTTTATGTACCACTTCCCTGGAAACGAAGCCTGCGATGTCCCCGCTTCAGGCCGTGTCCATCTTCTGCCCCTCTTCCTTCCGGGGCCGCGACTCCGGCTCTGTGACTGGCCAGAGTCGCAGGACGTCTCTCCCACGCATGCGCGCGGGAGCCACCAGTCACGTCACAGGGTCAGTGGAGAAACGGCACAGAGGCAGTCTCTTCACTGCGCATGCAAAACACTGCATATCTCCTGAACTGTGCAGGTTTGGGAGATATGCAGTGCACCTACAGGTAAGCCTTATTCTAGGCTTACCTGTAGATTAAAGTGGTTGTCACAGGTTGACAAGCACTTTAATCTCCAATACGTTTTTGACATATGGTTAGGATTTGCTGAGCAGTTTGAAGCATAGCCTCCCTTATTGGGCACCTCTCCCCTGTAAAAGGAGTACAGCAGAGCCTCGCATGAAGCTGCTGCCGCCTCCACCATCGTGGCAGCATTAGAGAATTGCGGGAACATACGCCAATGTGCAAACACCAGCTGAGACGCACAGTAGTACATATACGGAGGTCCGGCAGTCCCAGCCCACCCTTCTCCACTGGCAACTGCAAAACGGCTAATGACACTCTAGTGGGCCCCGACCCCCATAAAAAGTAGTTCAACAATGAGTTAATGTGTTCAAAAAGTTTTTTTTGGGTATATATACTGGTGCATTAGATAGGACATATAGAAATTTGGGTAAAAAGATCATTAAGAGATTCACTCTCCCCAGGAGTGAGGGGGGGAGATCCCTCCAACCCTGAAGCCTGTCCTTAAATTGTTTAATAACTGGCCAAAGGCTATGCTCCAAAAATAATTTCAGTGGAGAATATATATATATATATATATATATATATATATATATATATATATATATATATATATATATACATACAGGCTTTATATAGCGCCGACAGTTTGCGCAGCGCTTTACAATATTAGGGCAGACAGTACAATTTCAATACAGGAGGAATCAGAGGACCCTGCTCGTATATATGTGTATGTATTTAAACTGTGTGGAAACGGTTAAGGGACATTGCGCTGGCAATACCAGGTGTGGTTGTGGGTCTAATAGGAAGAGGGTCGATTTTTGCCTATTGATGTGGAACCCCAAGAAGTCCCCAAATTCCTGTATCAATGAGGAGGCCGCGGACAGAGCGGCATCAGGCTCATTTAAATATAAAAGCATATCATCCGCATATAATGAAACACGCTCCTCCAACTCTCCAATCCGCAAGCCCCTGAACCTGTCCGTCTCTCTAATCCTGGCTGCCAGTGGCTCTATGGCCAGGGCGAATAGGGGTGGAGAGAGGGGGCAACCCTGCCTAGTACCTCTATGTATCATAAAGGAGTCGGGCACCATCCCGTTCACCCTGACTCTTGCCTCCTGGGGTTTTATATAGGAGGCGTACCCATGAGGTGAATTTGGGCCCATATCCTAACTTATCTAGAAGACTAAAGAGGTAATCCCATTCCACAGAGTTGAAAGCTTTTTTCGTATCTAACGATGTGATCACTCTACTGGCAGCATTGTCATGCTCCACATGTAAATTAACAAAAAGCCTCCAGAGATTTATTTGGGTGCATTGTCCAGGTATGAAACCCGTCTGATCAGGATTAATCAGGGTGGCAATTACGGCTTGTAGTCTATGGGAGAGCACCTCGGCCAATATCTTAACATCTGAATTAATGAGCGAGATAGGGCGATATGATTCACACTTTAAAGGATCTTTCCCGGGTTTAGGCAGGACCACTATTAAAGCCTCCCTCATGGATTTAGGGGATTATACCCTCTTTCCTGGCAGCTGTGAATACTCTAAGTAGATGGGGTGCCAACACCTCCCTATGTAGTTGGTACCACTCAGCAGGATATCCATCCAAACCGGGAGCCTTATGAGGTTTGAAACCGGAGATAGCCGTTTTCAATTTCCTCTTTTGTTATATCCCCTTCTAATTCCTATTTTCAAGTGACAAGGTACGTAAATCAATACTCGCCAGATAGTTGGCTAACTCCTCCCTGGAAGCCTCCATCTGGGATTTATAGACTCATAGAATGGCACAAACAATTGAACAATCTCCCAAGGCTCCTGTATTCTCTCTCCCGTTGGCCCTCGCAACCTCATAACTGATACCGGAGTATATCCTGCTTGAACAAACAACCAGATTGTCTAAGTTGGTTTTTACTGGCCCGAGCTGTCAAAAGTAGATTATATTCCCTCAATTGATCCTGCCCAATCTGTAATTATTAATCGAGGGGTCTATAATATAGGCATTTTCCGCATTAACTACCCCATTCACAGCCTGTGTAATTTCTGATGCAAGAGCTTTGGAAAACTCTCTAACTTCTTTACCAAACACCCCCCTCAGCATTACCTTAAAGGCTTCCCATTGATTGGGTATGGATGTCTGGGCCCCATTTTCTTTCCAATAATCAGCTATGGCTGTCTGACACTTAATTGTAACTTAGTCTTCCTGCAACCATTGGGCATTCATTCTCCAATATTTCCTTCCCAGATTTACGCATGGAGTAAGGGTGACCTCTAATGGGGAATGATCAGATATGGCCCTTGGGAGGTATTTGACTGCGGAGATCAGCGGGTGGCCGTCCATAGTGGAAAACACTAAATTTATCCGAGAGAGTGTCCTGTGTGTCTGAGTAACATGAGAATTCCCTAAGCCCAGGGTTATGATATCGCCAGACATCAATAAGAGAGAAACTCTACATCCATGTGGTAAATGATGGGACCGCTCCAGATGTCCCCCCTTTTCGGGCATCAGACACTGCATTGAAGTCACCCAGCAGGAGCACAGGTCCCTCCGCCACCTCCCCAACTACCACCATTATCTCCTCCAGGACTGATGGAGAGAACAGGGGAGGAACATATACATCCACCAAGGTCAGACTGATGTTAAATATTGAACATACCAAGATCACAATCTACCTTAGGGGTCAGTTTTAATACTGATAACATGGTCGCCTGCACTTTTAGTTACCAATATTTGCCACCCCCCCTAGAGTATGATGAATACTCTGCATGTAGAACATGTATCATATTAGCCCGCTTCAGGGCCTGATCCCTGGAGCCATGGAGATGGGTCTCCTGCAGGAAGATGATATTCGGTTTGTATCTTTTTATGTAATTAAACACCAAATAGCGCTTGATTTTTGGATTGAGGCCCCCGGACATTCCAGGACATTAGATTGATTTCATGAGCCATTATGAACCGAATAGTATATTCCGAGCTCCCCTAGTGCACAGCCTCCTTTTTAATATTAACGCTGGATCACCTTGCAGCAGAACCAGAAAAAACCAAGCACCATAGCACTCCATTGTTGCACTTGGCTTCCAAAAAGGGTACATAAATTCCCAACCCCACCCACCCTGCAAACAACCCCAACATGTTGCCTGCTTATCTCCCATTACTAAACCATTATATGCCCTCGGGTGGGGGGGGGGGGGGGTCAAAGGTTTTTAAGGCATAAAGAGCACCAGAGGAGAAAGAAACTAAAATCAAAAAAATGATCCTCCTCTGTCTCTAAAGTTGTGGCAGTGAAGAACGTACGGTCAGGGGGATAGACGCTCCCGGCCACACTGTCTAGAGCAGTGTTTCCCAACCCAGTCCTCAAGGCACACCAACAGGTCATGTCTTCAGGATTTCCATTATTTTGCACAGGTGATTTGATCAGTTTCACTGCCTTAGTAGTTACCACAGCTGTTTCACCTGAGGGAAATCCTGAAAACATGACCTGTTGGTGTGCCTTGAGGACTGGGTTGGGAAACACTGGTCTAGAGGAATATATAACCCACTCAGTTCCATCCTTATGAGGGATTATACAGAGACAGAGCAGTCTTAACAGTCTTGGGGGGGGAAAAAAATTGTATGAACAGTTTGAAAAAATAAATGACCAAATACTAATTGCAAAATAGGCCAGCTTAGGACTGTAAACGTAGTCACAAGTACACTGTAGTCTCTTCCATGTACCACAATATCACAGTTCACACGGTGGGCCCCTTCATTATCTCCAGTGTGCAGTAAATGGCATGGTACCAAGCTGTTATAGCCCTCTACACCTAATATCTCAAGTGATCCGCATGATATTTAGTACGGCCTCATATGGTATGGTCCTAATCCATACAGGAGGATCTTCAAACCACAGTAGTTTAGGACAAAGAAAACCAACACATAACAGGTCACAGCAGCGGCATATCCAGATAGCAAAGTTCAGGATTTTTTTGGAGGGTCAGGGCACCCTCTAGTGTCCAGCCAGCAAGAAGCATCTTTGGGATTATTAAAGAAATAGGTTTTACCTTTATCCACTATGCGTAGTTTCGCAGGGTATAACATACTGTACACCATTTGTAGAACCCGGAGTCTCTTTTTAACATGGACAAAGCTTGCACGTTGCTTTTGTGTCGCTGCTGAAAAATCCGGATAAATAGATTTGATTCCCATTACGTTGCAGTTCCCCCATATTTCTGGCAGCTTTCAGGATATTTTCCCTATCCCTGAAGTGTAGTATGTGTGCTATTAGAGGTCTTGGCAAGGACCCTGGTGGGGGGGAGGGGGTTTAGCAGGGATTCTATGGGCATGCTCTGGCAGAGGCGCGAAAAGGTGTTTTTGTCCATATTTTCAGCTAGCCATTGCTCCAAAAAATCCTCAGGCTGTTCACCCTCCACCCCCAAAGGGAAGCCTACAAAATGCACATTGTTGCGTCTGTGGCGGTCTTCTATGTCAGAGTTTATCTGTATGGGCCCCCATGTCCCTCCTGCATATCCCGGACCGTGCCCTGCATAGGGTTAACCATGTCCTCCAAATCACTGATGCGGCGTTCTGTGTCCGCCGTCTGGTCCTTGAGCTTAGAGATACCCTGCTTGACAAATGACATCTCTATTCTCAAACCTTCAGTATGCTCGGTCAGCATGGATTGGCACATGCGTATGGTCGCCATAATAGCCTTCAGAGAGGGCCCCAGTCTCCTGCCCCAGTGTCCTCTTCCACCATATCCGCCCCAGGGAGCTCCACTGACTCCACTGAACGGAAAAAAAAAATGTGCAAGGAGGGGGAGAGGAGAACTTGCGCTCAGATCGCCTAAGCGAACGGGTAGCTGTTAAAAGTGCTTAAAGCGGAACTTTCCCTTTTTGTCTGGAGTTCCGCTCTAAAAGCTAAGTTCACCTTTGTTCACTTTTTTTAATTTTATCCAGATACCAATATAGCATTAATGTACTTATTTTGCCAAAATAAAACCCTTTTCCATTAATTCCACACCGGGTTACCTCCCTCTCTTCGTAGCTGTTTAAACACACTGCTCGATTACTTCTGCCTTACCTCCTGGTCAGACATTGTCATGACAAAGGAAGTAGTTGACCAGCTGAGGGTAGATGCAGGGTGTGTGCTAATGAGATCAGCTGGTCAACTCCTTCCTGTGTCATGACTTAGTCTGACCAGGAAGTAATGGGTGATGAGTAAGCACACAACAGGTGTGTGAAACGTGTCCACCTTGCCCTTGGCTTATGCTCTTATTTGGTGGTCTCATGTCTGATCTTTGGATTGTCGAGTAAAGGGATTTTCAGATACGTTGGAGTGCAGCCATTTCTTCAATTCCTGACCAGGAAGAGAGGCAGAAGTAATCGAGCAGTGTGTTTTAAACAGCCAAGAATCTAGTGAGGTAAGCCTGTGTAGAATTAATGGAAAGCTGTTTTATTTTTGCAATATAGGTACATCAAAAGAGAAGTAAAGGGTGTTTTTTTTTTTTTTTTTTTTCTCTTTTTCCCCCTCCCTATTATACTTGGGTGGATGCAGCATCAGTCCAATGCTGCATCTGTCCCCTGGCGCTTCTATGCTGAGAACCAAGTAATCGGACACTGCTGATGGCTCGGTTCTCACAGCTCCCCAAGCTGTCGATCAGCAGCTCTCCACTGTGCTCCCCCACGCTTACTGGAGCGCTGAGCTGGCGGGGAGCGGCCGCCTCAGGCTCTCAGCGGCTCGCTTAGCGGCTAAGACAGGTGTCCATCCAGGCACCTGACAGATTCAGACTCTGTGGTCGGTATGACGCGATGCCTGGATGGACATCCGTGACGTCAGCAGAGAGCGGTCTTCAGTCCACTCTGCTGAAAACTGGTCACAGGAGTGCTAAACGAATTGCACTCCTGTGATCCATAGGAGAAGCCCAGCCACATGAGTTTTGGCTAGACTTCTCCTTTAATGCTATATTGGTTCATAGGGGATCTGGAATTTAGAAGGGAGGGAAAAAAAGGTTAACTTGGCCATTAACCACTTCTGGACCGCCCCAAGCAGATATACTACCTATATGCCATTTCCGTGCACCGGATCTGGGGCGTGCGCTGCCGGTGACCTGCTCCCGCTGTGATTGGACACATCAGGTTCCAATTGGCGAGACTGCCATTATGTCGGGAAAATGGTGATCTTTTGTTTCTCCTAAAGAGAAACCCGAATCAGTTTTCCCCCAATCAAAGCTCACCCCCCACATAGAGCTGCACAATTAATCATCAATTCAAAACCCCCCCCCCCCCCCCCCCCCGATTTCCATCAGGCATTACCGCGATTTTCAGTGATGGAGTCCGACTTGCGGGGCGACTCAGCACGACTTGACTGTAAGGCTGCATTCACACCTAGGCGACACGTTTTTGGGCATATTTGAAGCGTTTTGTAGCGCGACATCGGGCGTTTGCAATCGCAGAAGTTGCGCTAATACGCATGTTTGGCGCCTTTCCATTGATTCTATGTCAAACGCCGGAATGTGCCCGATTCACGTGACAAAAATACCTCCCGGGAGTAGTTTGAGCGTAGGGCATTTGGCTTCAGGCGTTTTTGAGTGTAGATGTGAACCATCTCCATAAAGACATTGATCCCCCCCCCACTCCAGCGTGTTGTAGCTTCATGCTTCAGGCATATTTGAGCTACAAACGCTCAGGTGTGAATGGGCCCTAATAGAAGTCAGTACAAGTCGCCTGAAGTCTCCCCATGAATCTTTTTCTAAGTGGAGTGACTTGAGTCTCTCCTATCTGGGTAGAGAGCCAAGTCTGAGGTCACTGCTGATAAAAGAAGCTAGAAGAGATACAATGTAACTACTTCAAAGGAATGAACTCCAGGGCGTATAGGAGAGTTTAGTTTAAACATTTAAATACTAAATCTTTTCTGACATTCGTTGCTTATAATTTAAAATCCAGTATTTTCTGCTAGAAAATTACTTAGAATGCTCAAACATTTTTATATATATTATTTATATATATATAACTTTTTTTTTTTAACAGAGACCCTAGAGAATAAAATGGCGGTTGTTGCAATATTCTTGTAAATATAAGATGCTCGCATTGAGAATTGTGATTACCCTTTTGGCTAGAATTGTGCAGCTCTGCCCCCACAGTTAGAAAGCACCCCCTAGGGAAACCTTTAACCCTTTGATTGCCCCCGATGTTAACCCCTTCTTGCCAGTCAATTGTACAGTGACAGTGCATTTATTTTATTTTTTTTAGCACTGATCACTATCCCCACTGGTCCCCAAAAAGTGTCAATTGGTGTCAGATTTGTCTGCCGCAATGTCGCAGTCCCGCTAAAAATCGATCGCGCCCATTACTCGTAAAAAAAAAAAAAATCCATAAATATATCCCATAGTTTGTAATCGCTACAACTTTTGCGC